>CAAKHC010019486.1:0-13374 GCA_901007825.1 Macroramphosus scolopax | reverse complement strand
CCCCCCCCCCTTAATTCACAGAGGCCGTCCACTTTGTACACTGCTGAGGAACAAAACACAGCAGGAAGGAGAGACGGGGCAGGAACCAAAAACACATCAACAAATCTGATCCTTTCCTCTCTGCGGGGAAGGAAACTGGCACAGAATTGGCACAGCATCGTCTCATCTTCTTGTCATCGGCTCTGGAGATATGCGGTGAGGAATGCACTGCTGGCTGGTTGGGCGACGCCGGAACTTGGTGAGCTAACCGCTCACACACCAGCCCAGCAGCTGTCACAGCGGCTCTCTGGGTCATTTAGCCTACGTGACGACGGCATCTTCTGTCATGGAATAGGGAAAAATATATCTGTGTGTCGGCTTGGTGAGAGTACAGGAGGAGAACCACTGCTGTCATTTCGCCACCCTATCGCCCCTTTAGCAGGCTAGCGGTGGTGGGGGAGAACGTGAAGCTCAGATTACGACCGATTCTTTAGCTCCACAGTCACCTGAGTAAATACGAGAACCAAATCACGATCCGCGTACACCCGTAACATTCTGACATTCGTGCAGGCGGATAAATCTGAAAGCAAATAACGACATTTGGCAACTCCGCCGGTCGGCTGCTGACGTTGTTTTCCGAACTGTAAACGAGGTGAGGGGGATTTGTGGGTAAGGTAACACCCCCCCCCCCCTCTCTTAGGAGACAGGAAGTGTACCATTTCATATCATTGGCGCAGTTTGGAATGCATCATCTTTAGTATCGTTGTCCGTACGGAGCCGGCGATGTGGACAGAAGAGATAAAATATACGTGAGCAAGTTTTACTTTGCTACCACGAACAAACTGTTTGGTACCTTCTGATTTAAGACCGCAGGATACCAAACATGGTCATCAGGAGATATTCAAATACCTCCTCTCCATCTCTTTCTACTTCCCTGTAAGACATTCGAAAACAACTCCGGAGCGAGGATCCGCAAAGACAAAACCAACGAGACTTGCTTCTTTATTTCCGACACGCTCAGACACAGACAAAAAAAAAAAAATCACAACATCAAAACCCATAAAGTCACTTCAGGGAAATTAATTAGAACTGCAAACCCTGCGGGCGGGAGGCTGCTCAGGACAACCAAACGTCCCCAAACATTTTAGTGCTTTTAACTCCATGTGTCACCAGGGGAAATTCCACCGATCGCGCACCATCACAACCATTATCCTTTATGCATCGCCACATTTTCTTTCTCATCCTGCCTGCCGGGATGACAAACTGGTGCTGAAGTCTGGCGTTCCATTAAACAAAGTTCTACAGTGTCGTCTCAACATTAGTTTGGGATTTAAAGCCTGATGAATAGCGCAGAGGCATCACCGAGAAAAAAAAAAATGTTAACAAAAGCATAAAACGGCAGTTTTGAGTGTGCATGTGTGGCTGTGTGGAGGGTTTTTTCCTTCCCTCTCCTGACGGCCGTGGCAATAAACTAACAAAAGAAGAAATGATAGGAGGGAGGAGGGATTAGCGGTTGAAAAAGGCCCACAGTAAATTATGTACTGGGCTCTTAAAGTGAGCTAGTATCAGTAGCCATCTCAATCTAATTGTGTTTGTGTGCGGCTATGCATGCCTGTGTGTGTGTGTGTGTGTGTGTGTGTGTGTGTGTGTGTGTACAATGGCTGTGAACAGCTTCACAGCCAGAGAGAGAGAGAGAGAGAGAGAGAGAGGCAGGAAGAGAGGAAGCCATCCTTCAACAGAGCACAATATCAGACTGCAGACAGACAACTAACGGCTGTAAGATTCTGGAAACGAGAGAAAAGCCTGCCTCCCTCACATTTCAGCTCCAAAGTGCCCTCCATCTAACACACACACACACACACATAAATGGCACCATAACTCCATATCCACAATCAATCTCCGCTATGAGGACGCATCCATCTTCAGTAATGTTAATGGGAGGGTTCTGATGGTTGGAGGGGTGGAGGACAGGGGTAAAACAGAGGTTATGGGACTGAAGATCTCCGTCGGAGCCGTGTCTTGTGTGTGAGAAATGAAACGGAGTGCAGGAATATGCATCGGTGTGCACACATGTTTGTGTATCTGCCTGCATGTCAGGAGGTCAGGTGTGTGCACTGGCAGCGTGTGGGAGAGAGACTGATGGCTGTCAGCTCGCATCTGGCAGAGAGATTAAATTAGGCTTATGAAGACAAATGAACGGGCTGTGGAAAGAGTAAATAGGGGTGGAGGGGGGGGGGGGGATCACGGAAGAGAGTGGGAAGAGGTGAGGGAAAACCTTTGCCAGGGAGACATAATGAAGGAGAAGAGAGGGATACTGTGGGGATGTTGTGGCACGGATATGAAAGAAAGGAGCTGCGGTATTGTTGCCAACTAAAAGAGTTCCTTTCGGCAGCCAGTGAGCGTTCATTAAGAAGAACGGGCACACAGACAGGCCTGCGGTTGGCAGCGAGGGAAGCTTTGGCTGCGGCTTTACTGGCTGCATGGGAAACATATATGTGGGCGTATGTGTGGGTATGCGTATTTGCAAGTCTGCTGCCAGCGTGTTCAAATCCAGGATTTTTTTTTTTTTGCCTTCAAAGCAATTTTGGATGTACGTACTGTGCAATCATGGGTTTGTATCTAAAGTCCCTGTCAGTGCGTTTCCTCTGCCGGCGTGTTGGCGTCAGCGTGTATCCATGTGTGTTCCGCCGATGTATATTTGTCAGTGTCTATCCTGTGACACACACCCCTCGTTGTGAGAGGAGAAGAGCTCTCGGGGGGCTTTGTCACGCGGCAGTCTGTTCTTTTCCTCGGGCCTGGCGCCCCTCGCTTGATAAATGACACATGTCATTCTGTCAGCCCTTGCCATCCGGGTTGGGAGGCCCCAAGCTGATGTATGGCCGCCCAGGCTAAAGGAAATCAGAGTGTTTTGGCAGCGCCCTGAAAACACGGCCTCTTATAAAGGGTACGTGTCTGTACAAGTGTGTGTGTGTGTATAAGTGTTTGCGCCTGTCTGTCTGTGATACTGAGCGCGTGTTTAATTGTGTGTGTGTGTGCCTATTAGTGAGCGCGTACGAGTGTGTGTGCACGCTCTCAACCTGTCAGACGGACGGGCAGAGGGAGACAAATCATCGTCATGGCCGCCCCAGCTGTTCCCCAAATTTGGTGCGAGGAAGAGAGCGAAGGGGGGAAAGAAAGAAAAAAAAAAAAAAAAACCCTTCCCGTTTGAGTTTTAAACGGCTGATGCTTCCCAGAAACAGGAATGAGTGAAGTGGAGCACACACACACACACACACATTCACACACCCGCACAAACAAACGGGAAGAGGAATCACGCCAGTCGCAGAAGGAAGCAGCCGGCGCGGTTTCTGTCGCGAACAAACAATGCGCGCACACACATGCTTCAAACATACGGAAACACGAGAATAAAAAAAACTTTCTAATCAAACTACCAGTGTTTAGTGTCAGGCCCAAGGTTGCTTTGGTTTCCTGCACGCTGGTTTATACCTCCGCGGTTTGATTAACGCTCGCTCAAACTCATCGTAAACTCAAAAGTATCTTTCTAAGAAACTCTCTGAACGTCCTCAGTAAACCATCTCCTGACACAAATATTCCCCCGGTGGAGGAGAGGAGAGGCGAGTCCCACCTGGAGGTGGTGAACTCTGGATGACCCCGTTTGATTGGGCGCTCCCCCCCTCCCTCCCCCTCCCTCCCCCCCTCCCTCTCCCACGGAAAAGAAGAAGAAAGAAAAAAAACAGCGTCATTAAGCTGTGAGTGATGAGTGGCAGCCATGGGTGACATCCTCCCCTCTCTCCCTCTCCCTCTCTCTCTCTCTTTCTTTCTCCTCCACTATCCCACCGCTTTCACTGTCACTCGCTTTTTTTCCCTCCGCCATTGCCTTGATACTTTTCTCCTTCGCTTTATTCACCTCTCTCTATCCCTCAACCCCTCAAGTCATTTCTCTTTCACTCCTCTGTTGCTTTGCCTCCTCTTTTTCCATCCCCCCCTCCTCCTCCTCCTCTTTCCTCCATGGTTCTTTTTTGTCTGCTGTCACTCTCTTTCTATTTTTTTCTCTCTCCCCTTTATCCCCCCTCCATCTCTTCGTCCCTCTCTCTCTCTCTCTCTCCACAATAGTGTCTCGCTCCGTCCCGTCTCCCTCTCTGGCCCCGGTCATGTAGACACTCAGCTCCTCCATACATAATAGATCCCAAATATTGAGAGGACGGTTGCACATGTTCACCCACTCAGGATTGTGCCATCAGCACAGTAGCTCCTCTGTCTGGACCCGCACGGCTATAAATGTCCGACCGTGGCTTTAAAATACTTTCAAGGCTTCCTATGAATAAGTGCGGGACGATAACTTTGCATGTCAGGGTGAGATCTAATTAAGCGATGAGTATGTAGCACAAGGTTACAATACTTCAGATGTTCTGGATGCTTCACTTCACCCCCACAGCGGCGTCATACCAGACCGCAGAGAGACGGAGACGCAATGATAGATTTGCAGATCTCTGCAGCTTCCAACAAATTGTGCAAGTTTCTTTCCTAAATAGTTTAGAGGCGATCCCAGAAGTATCTGGTAAATCTGCCCCGTCTGGATTATTTTCATGGGACATATGGAGGTATCGTACAAGAGCAGGGGGTCGACTGAACTTGATGAACTTGATGTTAATTAGGACAATTCAATTCTTGCTTCTTGATCTCGCTTATTATAACCAGGATTAATTACAGACTCTTCTTCCTTCTGATGCAAGCTTCGCTCGGTGCTCAAACTCAAGCCGCAACCAGGTTCCACGAAGAGAGAAAGAAATGGACCAGCTAGACGGCAACCAAACACTTTGCATGAACCGTGTCTGCAGGAGGCCGCGATGCTGCATTAAATGCTAACATAGATGCTAACATTAAACATGTTAGCAGTGTCCTGAGCCAGAGGTTGAGTTAGTCATAATGTAGCATTACGCTAAAGTCAAAATGCTGCTTGTAAAGTAAATCAGATAAATACTCACGTACAATAACATACATTGAGCAGTACTCGAGGAAATGTACTAAGAGTGTGATGAGAGGCAGATGGATCAGATAGCCGAGCCGACAGGCCGGCAGTCGGGTCAGCAGACGAACAGAGATACAAACGGACCCCGAGCACGTGGACGCCGAGCCGGTGAGTTGGAAGGACGTTTGTTTTTTCGGGGTGAGCGAGGAGACCGAGAGAGGAGAAGACACAAGAGGCGTTTGTGTCCTCGACAGGCCTCCTGCTGTTCCCTCTGAGACAGACGACTTAGAGGGACAGAGCTGAGCTTATACCCCCCTGCGATTGTCACTGTCTGAGACAAAACCGCAGCTCAGGAAAGATTTGAGTGGAAATGTTTGGGGCTAGCATGTGGTGTTGTTGAATTGACCGAGATCTCGAGACACTATACCCCCTTTCAACCGCCTGTCCCGTGGCGACGACTGTAATAGTGATTACTTTGTGCGACCTCGAGCACGCTGTGATCAATGCGTCTCTTTTTTTAATGAAAGCGTCAAACTCGACCGAGAAGCAACACACTAACAAAAAAACGCTTTGATTCGGGGTTCCTGCGCGACGCGCTTTTACGGACGAATGCGAAGAAGAAGAAGAAGAAGAAGAAGAAGAAGAAGAAGAAGAAGAAGAAAAAAAAAACGGCTCATGGAAAATAACTGACAGTCATGTGTTTGGACTTGAAAGGAGACGATAGAAGACTTATCCACCCTGTGACCTTTTGGATTCTTTATGACTCTGATGTGTGACTGCACAATGTCGCCGAGGTTGGATGATCGGAAAAAAAATAGAGGTCCTTGAAACACAACCACTCGGCCAGTGGGCCCGAAACAGAGGAGAGTTACGCTCCGCTATTCAGATGTCGAGTTGGTGTTCTTTTAACCAGTTCACTGACTCTTGAGCATCCGGTGAGAGAGAGCGAGAGAGAGCGATAGATGAGGACGCAAGACGGGGAGGAAGATGAAAGAAAATATGAGCAGGGCAGAGGAGAATTGAGTCGGTAAGGATAGAGATTGATGACAGATAGGAAGATGAGAAAAGGCTTACAGGGAGAGAGAGAGAGAGGGGAGGGAAGTAATCCCCCCCCCTCCCCTCCTAAAAAAAATGAGGAGAAAGAAAGAGAGAGAGGCAGAAGATAAAGATGAAGAGGTAAAGGGAGGAGGGAGATGTGAGAAGAAAGATAGCAGTGGCACTACACCAGGCTGCAGCGTGACCTCCCCCAGTGTCCATTCAAGGACGAAGTGTCATCTGTTAACTCCATCCATTCCCAGATGGCTTATCAGCAGTAAACTAGTGTCCAAAAAATGATATTCATTGCTTCTCAACTCACCTTATCAGTTAAATAAACACTCCTCGGGGGGAAGAAATTTCCTCCCTTTTGACTCGAATCCGATCGCACCGACTGTTCGGATGTGCTGAGACCAGCTTTTATCAACGGCCCGGTAATAAAACAAGTATCTTTCTTCCCGTGATACAAAGCACCGGTTCTTGCCAGTTCTTCCCTCGACACGCAGGTCTAACACGGGGGAAGTAACGTCACCGTGAGCCGACGTTCGGTTTGTACACAGATAATTAATATTAATGTTCTCCTGATGTTTACATGAGGATTCAACGTGTATACATATCATTACGTGCATATAGTTAGTAAGCTCGTCGCCTAGGCAACAGCCTGAAAACATAAACAAAACTAATTCCAGTCGTAAGCGTCTGGACTCTCTGGGGTTGATTTACAGTTTGGAGTGAGGAATTGATGCAGCTATTCCAGGACAACGTGTAAAATGTTCCTCGTCTGATGAGGTGCAATGTGCAGCGAGGACAGTGCAACGGTTCGCACGTTGTAATGACGTTCTTGGATGCAGGCGCAGGTTTCAAGGGTGTTTAATACAGATCAGCTACGGTACAGAGGAAACATAGTGGTCAAAGTTCAGTTAGGCAATTAATCAATCAAGACAACAGGCTTAAAACGGCCGGACCCGTGTGGGATGGCGAGTGTCTCTCAGTCAAATAGTGCTGCCAGAGGTTTGGTATATAGAGGTGAGTTGATGAGGCCCAGGTGAGTGTGGAATGGCAGAGTCTGATTGGCAATGAGCCGATGAGCTGACAGGTGAGGGTGGATAGTAGGCTGGAGATGAGGATCTCTGGAATGAAGGAGTGGGCGTGGTCCTGACACACGTTGACACGCTTTACTGGACGGCTTCTACATTTGTTCTGCAAAGTTTCCTTGCGGATGGCTGCCAGTGTTAGCATGTTAGCATGTTAGCATTCTCCTTAAGAACCCATACAAACTGTTAGCTCGGGGCTAAAGAGACAAATTGATATTTATGTATAAATACAAATTAAACGTTATGTTTGTGTTTCCTGTTTCTTATTGAAGCTGAAGAACTTGCACACAAAACATCTGCAAAGCCAGTTTTTTTTTAAACACTTTAAATCTTCAGTTAGTCGTCTTCCTCGTGTTGTAGGTGAGCCTGAGCATCCTGTGAACCCGCTTGGCCATCAAAAAAAAAGTTTTGCAGGAAATCTGCTGCGAGTCCGTGCGTCACGTTGTGGACCGTCTGTCATAAAAGACATTGTCACAATTTCCACAGGGTAACTTTAACTGAGCAACAGTTGCTGCTGGAATCACGGGAGGCCGACGGGGAGTTCAACAGCAGTTCATATGATTTCATTCTAACTGCTACCACTCTTGGGACAATATATCACTTTGAGATATTCTCCTGACACGACTGAGACGCAGCGATTCCTGTAACCTGACTCATTCACAAATTATTATTGCAAAGACAGGATGATGTGATGTCAGTTGTTATCTGGCCTCACGCCCCGCTGCACCCCCGCTGGCCTTGCGGAGGCAGTGCAGGAGTCTTTGGGAGGTGTGTGGGCTTAATTGTCTTAATTGACTTAATTGTCCACACCTGAGAAGTTGCTCGGGGAAGCGTGCAGGGCGTGCAGGAGCGTGCACCACCCTGCACCACCCTGCTGCTGCTGGAGCTCACCACCTTCTCCTTGCAGAACTTTGTGTGCTTCCTTGCCTTATATTTTCTATTTGTTCCTACATGTCTCCGTAGCTCTAACGCTACATTACATATACTTCTACTGTCTCTCTTACTGGAGCAAGTGCGTGTGTTGGCGTGCACGTCTGCAGCAGAGCACGGGCACATATAATCAGCTGATAACACCACGGTGGGAGTCACTGCCCCACCGCGAATCAATAGCCAAAATAATTGCTAATACACTGGCTATCGATTAACGCGCGCTCGTTTTGTAGGGCGACCGCGGCTAAGCGCTAACGCAGTGACAAGGGTAAAGTGTTATTTCTCAAAAAGGCCCAGAGACAGACAGCTGGGTGGCACAAAAATGACTACAGGGCCTCGGCAGTAATTCTTAATTGACACCTGTCAGACCGGTGGCAGCAGTCACAGCTGCAGCAGGAGCTCGACTACCCAAGTCCTGTTCATCTGTCACTTTTAATACCTTTTCCTCGGAGCGCCCCCTTTCCTCCTTCCGTTGCCTCCTTCCCCTCTCTGCCTGTATCCATCTCAGCCGCCCGGCTTCAACACAGGTGTTCAAACCACCAGGAAACAGCGCAACTGGTAGCAATTCACACACGGCGGTTCACGTCTGTGTTGCGTTCAGGGCCGTCGCATCAAGTGAGAACAGCCGAGCAACGTAAAGAAATCGGATCCTATCAGAGCAAAGCCCCTTTTTCCTTTGGACACATTAGATCATCGCAGCCAAAAGTGACTTAACTCACAATAACAGGGTCCGTCTGGTCCGCAGTGCGAGGACACTCGATACATTCAGAAACACTGATGTAACATCGGGCCGGATATCGACAACTACAATAGAAAGTGGATTTATACTTTGAAGATGGGAACAGATGAACTGCTCCAAAAGGGAAAACACACCAGGTGGGATGTTGGGGTGTGAACACGGGTGCATGCTGACCTCTGAATGTTACCTGCAGCCTCCCATCGTTTGTTCTTAAATCATGACTCGACATTTTTCTACATATTCTTATGGCTGAAAGTTAATTTGTCTAACGTTCAACAATTCCTAGAGAAGCTGTCAGTGCAGACGGAGTGTGTGACGCACACTTGCCCATAATGCTTCGCTCCAGGCGTGTGTCCCGTTTGTCTACGGTCGGGTCTCACAACTGGGTCTCAGTTTATTAAAATGTGGAAAACAAATATATGTTTTTCTCTGAATCCCTCCGTCCTGATTGCCACGCCTTCAGGCGGACAAGTCTCCCTGCTTGTGCTCGATACGAGGTTGAATAGATTCCAGCTGGTGTGAAGCGATCGCATCCGTGTGATTTATTTCGTACTTTCATGCTTTCACCGCAGGATTATTAGCACGTGGCACCTTTAAGGTTAAAGGGGACGACGGTCCGATGCAACTATCCTAAAACCGGATCCTCTTGACACTGGCAACAGGGATTAAATGTGGTTTGTGTTCATTGTATCCGTCCACCTTCATTGTTACACAGATTTTACATCCATATACTGACGTCATGTGACTTTCTAGTTTCCCTTCGGTCAGCATTACCGCGGCTGCTGGGCGGCATCTGCTAGGTCGTCGGTGTCACAGTCGTCAGCGTCTGATACCGAGGCACAAAATACCCTTTTGCTTCTGCCTGCGACGCAGAGGGCCGTCCGTTAACGCCGATATGAATCCCTTCTTGTCATCATGAGCGACTGCTACAGCTGCTCTGAGTTCGCACATGTGTGACTATGAAAAGTTTGTAATTTAACCACAAACATGAATGAACTAGTTTTAAAGTTACAGTTCGGGCTGCAGTCGTTGTTGCAAACCGGACCCGTCCAACACCCGACCTTCCTCCTAATGTTGGGTTTCCTGCGATCCATCCAAAGCCGAGCACGTCTTATATTGAACGGGTTAACCTCAGTCATTAGTGCGCCCGCTGCAAAGGCTGCTGTTTGCATCCGTCAGTAAAAGACACAAGGAGAGTGAGAAAGCATCGCTCTCTAACGGCGACGGAACCATAACGTGCTCGTCGTTTTCCCCTCTCGCACATTTTGTTGTGTTTTTCGATTCCAATTTTTTTGGCATCGGAGCCAAAAGAAATCACCGCGAATGGAAAACAGACGCTGGTGGAAGATTACAGACGGTCTCCTAACATGCAGGATGTACTTGAGAGTGAACATGCTTGCGTGTTTTATTCCTGTAAGAAGAAAAAAAACGACCTTGTTTCTTTGTCAAGGATCCTTTTGTTGTGCTTGAGTGAAAAGCCAGGCTTTCCTGCTTCCTCTGAACCTCATTAAGCTCGGGGATAGTTTTACCTCGCGGCCCGGCGCTGCTGATGCCTCCTACCTCGTCACCCGGCCGGCGAGCCTAATTTCCAAATATTTTCAATTCAACCCCCTTTTTCTTCTTTTCCATACGAGCAGTCATCGATCTTCATTTGTCACTTAACCTCCAGGAAGATGAGGACGGAGACTGGAGTTGGGCGAGTGTGTGTCTTTGATTTCCTGGAGGCCTCCCGACTCTGACACCAGATGCAAATGAAAGTACGGGTGTAGCGGAGTGTGGGATAGCAAACGTACCCACTGACTCCTTCACTCAATGTCACCTGTTAATGACACTTTACACACACACTGCCTTATCACGGGATCGGAATATTTCCCATTTATATGCGCAAAAAAAACACACACCTTTCTCGTTTATAGACACATCTTGCTCGGCGATGCAGACTGGTACACACACATAAACACACTCTGTCCTCATCTGTACTTACTCTGCAGTCTTTTCCCTTCACTTCTCCACAGCTTCAACTCCTGACAAATGTCATTAAATACTTTATCAGAGGCACACAGATAAAACCAACACAGGGTTCTAATAGTCATCTTTGAGCGCTGGCTTCTTAGTTGACAGCTGCCGTGAGCACAATTTCTGCGAAAGGAAAAAAAAATACAATGCAAAGTACCAACAACAAAATGTATTAATGCTGCTCGGCTTAGAACTTTGCTCCTGTTCTGTCAAACGAAAAGAAAAAAAAAACAAAAAACGGTTGCCACAGAGATCAGAGGAAAAAACAAAGTATCAGGAAAATCTTTCTCATCCGCTGCGAGCAATTTAACTACAATGAAGTTGTTACGACAACAAAAATGACTGCACATTTACGCAGTCAACACACCCGGTAACCTTACAAGGGTGCAGCTTCACAAGTCACCTCTGCTGCTGTTGGAGGAACCACCGCGTGTTGATAGCAGCAGCGGCTAACACCGAGCTGATCACATCCAGGCAGCTTGCAGGGTTTGTCTGCATTAATCGGCGGGGCCCTGTCACCGTGTCGTCAGCAACCTGGATAATTAGGGACCAAGGCTAACGACGGGAGGAAGGGGAAACTCAACCTCCCCCCCTCCCCGACCCTCAAGTCATAATTAAGAAACTCCTTTTGCATTGAGGAAGTGATAGTGGCAGTGAGGGGAGAAGCTCAGAAGGCGAGAAACATCCTGTTCAATTGTTGCATCTCGCTGCATGCACATGCTTAACTATAGAGACGGATCGAGGCAGACGTCCGCCCACAACGAGTCGGGCTCTGCTCAGTGTTTCTTCCTGTAAAAGGAGGCTTTTCTCATGGGGGGAATCTCAGCGCCTCTGTAAATGCGTAAAGAGCGTTGTCTAGATCTGCTCTGCCCTGAGACGAGTTCTGTTACGATCAATAGAATAAAATGGAAATACAGAACCCGACTTGAACTTGAATCGCTTGTCGAGAACATCAGTGGCGTCGGCGTGTGAGTGGACGAACCCGGCCACTTCCCTAAAACCTCGCTATCAATCGAGAGGACGACGGCAATCTAATTACTGTCTTCAGGTAGGAAAGAGAGACGTTTTCACACGGTCATGTCTGACAGCATCGCAGCGTGTCACTTTCTCTTCATTGCACTGAATCTGTCAGTATATAGAAACAGCTCTCGCTGCTGTCAGTACAGATGAGGATCCAGATCAGGATCAAATACGTCTAAACTTTCACATCTAAGAGTGAAAGGAAACTGGGTGCATTTCAGATCTCCGTGCCTAATTCAAACCTCGTAACAGTGAGTGCACAAGAAAGATGAGTCAGTCCTTGTATACCTATGGACCTGCGTCCGGGTTGGTCCCTCTGTGCATTGCCACGTCTCCTCTTCTGTCTCAGAATAACTGAGGGTGATATATAAAAATATACTTCTTTACGGAACACATTTAACACCCTGTCAAAGTGTAAACACAAAGACAAGCTGACAGATTTATAACTTCGATTGACACCGTTTCATTTCAGATTGTCGAGATGAAACTATGAGTGAGAGCAGAGATGCAGATGTGCTGCTGATGTTGAGCAGAACTCAGCTCAGGCGGACCTCTTTTGCATATCTGACATAAAGTCTCTCTCGTCCGCTAATTGAACTAATTACCGGGTTATGAAGCTGTAATGAGAACGCGGTGTTTTCGATGTTAGAACAGGATAATGTAGAGCAGCCTGAGAGAAAGAATAGCTAAAGAATAAAAAAAGGTCACTTCATTACTGTTGAATTATTATCAAACTCTTTAGTGTTTCTCCGAATATGCAGTTGATAAACTGCTATTGAACATCTTTAATTATTGCTGCATCTGAGAGAGATTTACAGAAGTAGATCACAACTCCCCACAGATCAAAACGCTTTATATTATTATATATATATATATATATGATATTAAAACAGGAAAAGCTGCAAGTATTGTTTTGCTTGTCAAAAAGCTTATATAAATAATCAATAGTCATAATTATTGTTTTTTTTATATAATGAACTGATCCGTCAGAACGAGTCGAACATTCTGTTTTTAATTAAAGAAAAAACAAAGTAACAGAAGAAACTCAAACAGTTTCCTTTCTGTGATTTGATATTACTGCATTGTTTGTCTTCCATTAATTACCTGACATGCCTGTGGGTGGGGGTGGGGGGTCGGACCCCTATCAACATGCCTGCACTACAGTGACGGGAGACAAAAAGAAAGCACGGCCCTGAAAATGACGACAAATGACTGCAGCAAAAATCTCCGCTGCTCAAATTGCACCGCACTGAACTCAAGTGCCAAAACTAACAGATGCAGTAATGCGGTTCCAAATGAAAGAACACTGATGTATTGTCACCGGTCATAAAGAAGATAGGGTACAGAGCCATTACAGGGGTATAAAATCATCACTGTGGCTGATGAAACAGAGCCCGTTGGAAACGGCATACAAGGAGCTGTTGGAACGTCTCAGCGAGGAGCGTGTGCAACATTTAGTTTTAACTCCAGAAGTGACAAATGTGGAAATATCCTGTAATGCATTGTAAAAATAGACTGCGTTTATAGGTGTAGAGAGGACGCACACAGTCACACACACACACACACACACACACACACACACTAAAAGCAGA
>CAAKHC010019485.1:7366-19905 GCA_901007825.1 Macroramphosus scolopax | reverse complement strand
AATATATACTTTTTTATTTATTATCCAAAGTTATGTTTGAATAGTCACCTTTTCATATAATTTGTTAATTTATTTTCTTTAATTTAAACATTGTTCATCTTTAACGTGATTCCTAAGGATGAAAAGGGACATAGGGATGAAGCACTGGTCAAGGAATAATCAATTAGATTCTTTGGGGCGGATCTATTAATAGAACTTTCTTTCACATTCACAGACTTTTATGAAAAAAATTAGCCACATTTGTCCTTGTTTAGTAAATATATCCTGACATGATGGTTTCAGTTGCATATAATTAATACGAGATCTATTGGCCTCTGTGACTATACAAGTGCACTTCTAATTTAAAATACATTTCTTTAATAAATGTAAGTAGCTCTGAAGGCCTCTTTAACCTTTACTGTTGTAGGCACTGCAGCTTTAACGTTATTTGATGGTTGAACATGTAATGTAAATACGGGTCAATGTTTCAAACTTTTTAAAAAACGCAACCTATTAGGTTTCACACATCTATTGCAAAACAGTTGGGGAACACTTCCAGAACAGATTTGATGGGACTGGAGGAAGTGAAGTAGACAAAAGGGGAAGCGAGCAAAGAAATAAACTTCTGGTCTACTGGTTTATAATCCCAGAGAGTATAGTATTGTTCGCACCATTATTTTTTGGGGTAGCAGGTTTTGAAGAAGTGATTTTCGCAGGGGGAGAAGCTGCTGCAGAAATCCGGAGACGGGAATATTGTGACGAAATGTGAAATGTTATTTTTAGCTTTACTTTTAACATGAAGTAAAAGCAGCAAGTTGCCATATTGCAGTGATTCTCATATAACACAGCAATGGGACAGAATCACAGGGAAGATGTATGTATGTAATGCATCAAAGTAGAGCAAGTCAAATGGTGTTTATAGCGTTTTTCCAATGTATTTTCAACATTCATTGACATACAACTCCCACTTGCCTGCTAAGAAGTCGTCTGGAGGCTCCATCAGTGAACCTGTTTTTCTGCTTCATTTTAACAGATGGAGAACCAGAACTCTTTCAGAGCGTTGTCTTTTTTCTCCAAGGTATACCCCTCGTTGCTTCATTATTGTACAGCTTTAACGTGTTTCCCTTGGATTGTGAGTCTGATTAAAAGGAGCACTGACCCTGCCATGTGACCTTTGTGTCTCTCGCACCCGCACATTCACGTGTGTCCATGCAGATGGCCAACCTGGCGGATGTGGACGTGTCAGAAGAAGATAAAATCAAAGTTGTGATGAATCAGTCCTCGTATGATTCCGGGAAGTAAGTCCCTTACGAGGTACTTTATAAAACCCTCTTTCATTCACATTTCCCGTTGACTCTTCACCTGCTTATGCCATTTCATTTCTGTAGGAAACAATCATGTTTCTGTTCCTTTTATTTCCTGCTTGCTTTTTTTCAAGCACTTAAACTCGACTCCCTTCCTGTCAGCTTTACTTCAACACTCACCTAACTGTCTGTCTCTCTCTAGTTATATCAAGAAGTTTGGTTCTGTTCTCCCTGCCAACTACACCTGTTATCGCTGTGGAAACACTGGACACCACATCAGGAACTGTCCCACCAGCGGGGTAAGAGCAGGACATGATACATTTACAGAGTTTGATTATATCAGTGTGGACCTTTACATTTCTCCTATGTTATACTGAAGCTCTCTCTATATGTTGATGTTTGCATATGAGTATGTGTGGCACACAGAGGACAATGTGCATGATAAGCTATACATCCATTCAAAGCATTGAATGTACATACGTGTGTTTGGCAACAGGATAAAAACTTTGAGGCTCCTCTGAGGATTAAGAAGAGCACCGGCATCCCTCGCTCCTTCATGGTTGAAGTAGATGATCCCAACATAAAGGGAGCCATGCTGACAAATTGTGGACGTTACGCAATTCCTGCCATAGACGCGTGAGTATAAACCAGTGTTGGCAACTGCACTGGTTTTGTTTTAAAGACTGTATTTGGTTAATACGGTGAATCTTGTACTGATTAATGCTTATGAAAAAATACTATAAACTTATAGAGAAGCAAATATGAATTTGCTGTGTGTTCTATCGTCTGTCCGTAGCCAGGCGTACGCAATTGGCAAAAAGGAAAAGCCTCCATTTGTTCCACAAGAACAGCCCAAGTCAGAGGTTGTGGCAGATCCGATACCTGACGAACTCCTCTGTCTGATCTGTCGTGACCTGCTGAACGACGCTGTGGTCATACCCTGCTGTGGAAACAGCTACTGTGACGACTGTGAGTGCTAATTCACTAGCTGCTGCTGTGGTCGGTCGTTCTTCAGACTGTTAACCTGTCAACTGTCTTTCTCTCCTCTCGCAGGTATTCGAACCACCTTGCTGGATTCAGATGAACACATCTGCCCCACATGTAGCCAATCAGATGTCTCCCCGGACACGTTGATAGCCAATAAATTCCTCCGACAGGTGAACTAACAGAGGAATGGGGGATGTGATGTTAGAGTCGGAGGGGATATACTGAATAATTGGTCTGATTTGATCCATTCTGTGACTGGCCAGAAGCCTCTCCTTGTTTGTAGCTCAGTTTACTGTCTGTCTGTCACACAGGCTGTGAATAATTATAAGAAAGAGAGAGGTTACACCAAAACTCTTGGACGAGGATCTGACGCAACCCAGTCCCAAAATCCAACCCCATTCACCATACAGAGCCAACCCCAGAAGCCCTACCAGTCCACCCAGAGCCAACAGGTGAACCTATGTGTGATGTGACTCAGGAGCAAACAGTTATTAACTCATGGCTCCACTGAAACATTTCTCTTCCCAGTTTTATTGACCTCTGATCTTCTCTATATTCCTGTGTTGTGTCTCCTCTTTAGGACCCTCTCATGCCCCGCCCACAGGCTGAGGTATTGCCGCCACTGTCTCGGTTGTCTGGGGCTCCTCCTGCAGCAACAGGCGCCGCCTCTGCTTCAAGCACGCCTAGCACTTCCCTCCAGACACCTGGCAGGTACGTACGCATACATAACCATTGAAATTACAATACAAAATATTATGTTGGTGCCTCCAAGCTGCAACCCACAGAGACGAAATGGGTGAAATGGGTCTCACACTTGGATGGAAATTACGGAAAGAACACGACATAATTCTGATGGGAATATTTCTGTTAGCATAGAATAAATAGTTGCCAACATGGTTTGGAGAGTGAGAAATTGGCAAACATTGTCACTGATAGCAGCTTCATGTGGCACTGTTTTTCCTAGTGAGACTGAAGCAAAGGCACGAGAGACTGAAGCAAAGGCACGAGAGACTGTGGTAAAGGTGCAAGAGACTGAAGCAAAGGCACAAGAGATTGAAGCTAAGGCACACAAGACTGAAGCAAAGGCACAAGAGATTGAAGCTAAGGCGCAAGAAGCTGAAGCAAAGACGCAAGAAGACGAAGGAAAGACACAAGAGGACGAAGGAAAGACATGTGAGGGTTCAGTGACTGCTGCCCCTTCTGTGCTGGTTTCAAACAAAGACCCCTCTGCTGCTCCATCACACCTGATAACACTGGTGAGGGCACATTAACACACACACTGTTACACACTAAATGTATGCAGCATGCATGAAGTCTGTCGTGTTATGTCTATTCAGGTGAACCATGCATCAATGGCAGACCAACCCCCGCCGGACAGTTTAAACCCACATCAACCCTCCTTAGGTGAGACGTGTGATCAAGTGTGTTTCTATTCATTACACATCTATTTTATTAGAGAACATATCTCTGACTAAACCGTGCACTGAGTCATTATTATCTTGAGAACTGCACTAATGTGTGAATGTTGGAAAACTATTTACGTCACAGAACTCAAAGGTCCAGTACCAAGACAATCTGGGCCATCAACCTGCTTGGACAGGTCAGTGAAGCATGCGGATTTCAGTCTTCCTACAGCTTCAACACTGGTGTCATATCCTCTTTCTGTATCTTCCCCCACAGGTCCTCTCCCTTCTCAGGTTTTCCCACTAGAGGCTGGACTGAATCCAACACCTCCAACACCCAGGAGTGCCCTCCTTCATCCTCCTTGTATTCAACTACTCCACCACCTCTTTTCCCCTCCCCCCACTTCCACACATTCCTCTCAGCTCAGCAGCCTCCCAGCAGTTACCCACCTAGATACCCACCGGCCACGCCCATTTGGACACTCCCAAATCACCAGGGTGGGCCCATCCCTTCCCTCTGCTCCTCTAACTCCAGCCCCTCCATCCCTCCCCTCATCCAAAAGGAGTGGTTCAGCCATCAGAAGAAGAAGTGGGAAAGGTAAATGGAACATTCAACAAGCAGTCAAACCTTTGACCAAGTATCAGCGTGAGTAGCAATTCGGTGTGCAGAGGAAATCTAATAAAAAATTAGGCTCTGGTGAAGTATGAAGTATATAATGATAAATTATGAAAAAGATTCCTCAGTTGTTTTCCGTCTCCTGTGTCACTCAGGTCACCTGACAGAGGATCTACGTACAGACGCTGCTCCTCTCGTTCTAATTCCAAGTCCTCTAAATCCAAGTCTTCCCGCTCCTACTCTCACTCTTCAAGCAGGTCTAGATCTCGTTCCCGGTCCAGATCCCAAGGCAGATCAAGGTATCTGTTTGTTGCATCGTCTGAGCTTCTCTATACAACGTGGTTCTCTTTTGACATTCTCAACTTCAGCGTAGACGTCTTTTTTTTTCACATCCTGTAACTATAACCACAATAACCTGAAGTGGGTGTCGTTGGTGGCTTTTAGCAACCCGGATACCTCGACTGTCAATATCTGGCAGGAAGTGCACATAACTGAAGACTCTTCCTTGTACACTGCAGCCAAAGGAAACTAATAAAACATGTAACACTAATCAGAAAAGGCATGCAGTGTTAGGGGATTTCGGGGATGGTGCGAAATACCTGTAACAGGTATTTCCTTAGTGTATTCCATAATATCGCGTGCTTCATCAAAGACAAAAAATAGTCCTCTACCCTCCTCGTCTCTTGACTCCAAAGCATTCAACGAAACAGGAAATAACCCTCTTGTATGTTTGTGTATTTTTTCAGGCCCCGCTCGCCTTACTCCCGTCCCAGAGACACACACACCAACTCTCACCCCTCCCGCTCCTACAGTTACGGTTACAAGGCTTCGCGCTCACCGACGCCTTCTTCATCTTCTTCACCTCAAGTGGGCTCCCATTCGAGGTCAAAGTCTACGACGGATCATCGGAAAAACCGACAACCCAGCCGCCATCACAACAAGAAGTCTGTCTCCAGCGGCTCCAGCTCCAGGAGGCGAGCGGAGCACTCACCGACCTCAGGAAGCTCCCAGAGGGACAAAGAAGACTCGGGGCAGAGTTTCGCCAGTGACCTGAATGCTCATCATGCCAATCAAACTAGCAGCTTGGAGCATGACGCAGACAACTATGTGCAATGGAAAAGACAGTACAAGGAGTGGTATGAGAAGTACTTCAGCAGCTACGTCGGCCACTTTCACCAACTGCCGCCTCCTCTCCTCACCCTTCCTCCTCCTCCGCCTAATCCCCTGTGGGGTTGCAAAGAAGAGAATCACTCATGCAGCGACGGTCCCAAAGGTAGATGCACCACCCCGAGGGACCGTCGCTCCCATCCGTGTCAGTCCTCCAGTGAGAGCCGCTCTCCACCATCTCGGTCTTCAAGTGACAGCCGTTCCCCTCCCTCGAACTCGTCCAGCGATAGCCGTTCCCCTCCCTCTCGCTCGTCCAGCGACACCTGCTCCACGCCATCAGAAGACGGAGCTCATCAGTCAAGGTGCACTGAGAAGGACGGCCAGCTGCCAATCACACCGAGCGTTGGCAGGAAGGAGGTGGAGAGAAACAAGAATGACAAGCAGGTAAACACCAAACATTTGGGAGACTGCGGTGCCTTGAAAAATGAGTTTGAAATGATGGGAAATCATGAAGAAGGGACAGTAAAGGAAATATCATCTCCTGAATCTGCAAACTCAAGACATAACAGCAGAAATGACAAGAAGTGGCAAAATAATCGGCCAAATGTTTCCAAAACCTCGGCATTGGAGGAAGCAGCTGCTAGCAGCGCCTTGGAATCAGTCCAAATGACCCTGAAACCAGATAAACCTTCGAATAGAAACTATGAAAGACAAAGCAGAGAACGAAAGAATTTGGAAAGAGATAAGGGAAAGAGAAGAGGCAAAGAGTCAGACTGTTGGCAGGATGTGGAGAGACATCACAAAGTGAAGCCCAAAGAAGAAGCATCCAAGGTTGATACAGGCAGACACACAAACTCTAAAGGCAGCAAAGCTTCTGACTCCAAATCAGAGAAAAGGACAAAGGGGAAGAGTGAGGACAGAAGTCTTAACGCAAAGACTCAAAGACTGAAAATCGGACCTACAGAGGACTGTAAAACCCGTAAGAGTGAATCCCCAAAACGATTTGACAGAGAGAAACAAGTGGAGAAGAAAGTGGAGAGTAAAACACAGCCTCTGACAGAAGGAGACATCTGGGAGGGAGGGATAAAGGTGAAACCACAGAAGAAGATAAGCATCAACATCATCCTGGATGGGAAGAGGGAGGAGAGCGACGAAAAACCAGATTCATCCATGACAGAGACGATGGTAGAAAAATCAAAGGAAAACATCGAGATGAGCGGTACTGGCAAGGAGATGTTAAACAGTGGAGAGGCTGGAATTCAAGAACAGGAGAAGAGGGAATCCGACAGTGAACAAAAGGGAACAACTGATGACAAAGTGTCCAGAGAGAAATGGGAACAAGCCACCTTCAGGGAGGACAAGGAGGAGAACGCTGCTGGAGGGGAAGAAGATATCGATGAGGAACAAGAGGACAAAGCGGTCGAGGAAGGAGACGAGACGGAGGCAAACAAGAGGGATGAGAGGAAGAGTGTGAAGGAAGAAGAGGAGAAACAAGAGAGAGAGGGAAATGATGGCAGTGGAAAAGAGTTGGAAGAGTTCATTGCAGCTCTCCAAGAGGATGGAGCGGAGGAAGGGGACTCATGCAAGGAAAACATAAGAAACTCGCCAGAAGAGGAGCTGATGGAGGATGTGAAGAGGAGGATGAGGGAAGAAAAGGACTCGATGAAGTCACAGAGCAGCAGAACCGAAGACCCCCATGACGGACCAAACACCATGGTGGATGGCGGCAGGTCAGGAACATCACAGCTTGATTCTTTTTGTTTTTCATCTGTTCTTTATTCCCCGCTTGCTGATTTTCTATCGTGTGTGTGTGTAAACGCAGCAGCACCTCCGCAGTGGGCAGCCGGGGAGGCGACGAGCGTCTGGAGAGGAGCTCAGCGGTGAAAACTCTGGAGGAATACATCCTCGACGGAGAGGACAAGCTCAGCCTTACGCAGGTGTGTACTGGGCCCAGATCATGCAGAGTGTCACCATGTTAATTATGTGGAGCGGTGATGCATGATGGGAGTGAAAATGAAGCATCTGTATAATATAAATCAAACTAAGAAAAGCCTCATTGGCTTAACTGAGAGATGATTTGTTACAGAGGGCATGAATCTATGAAAACAAACATGTCTCTGCTTCACTCTCTGTCTCAGGCGCCTCATTCCAAGTATGAGAAGGAAAAGTTTCAGGATGAAGAAGTGAACGACAGAAAAATCAACATTCAAAGTTTTCTAATGGCTCTGTCTTCAAGATCAGTGAAGGAACCCCGAAGGGAAACGGAGGGAGAGAATGACCGAAACCGCCAAGAGTCTGTGGAAATGCATAGAGGGGAAAGAACAGAGGAGCGAAGGGACAGAGACAAAGAGAGAATCGCTTCTGTGACTCCCTCTAGTGGCAAAGACGGTAGTGACAGCAGCTTGTGTCCAGGCAGAGACGGAAAGACGGGGCTGGACGGACAGAGGGACGGAGAGAAAGGGAGGGAGAGTGAGAGACAGAATAAAATGCTGGAAGAGACGGCAAAAGAAATAATTCACGATGAAGACAAAGGGAGAGACAAAGAGATAGAAAGGGAGTGCAGCAGCACTGCCTCTGTTTCAAAGGGGTACCCCCCCGCCTCCACCGACTACCCTGCCTCAACATCACATGACTGGGACAGGAGAGACAGGCTGCGAGGGGGAGACCAGGGGAGCGGCAAGAGTTCATCCCGTCCCGATGGGAAGCTTTACGGCGCTGGAAGCAACGAAGGCGATTCAATAATCGCAGAGGTTCAACTGCCTGATTTAAAGGAACATAAAACACACGTGAGCATATCGGTGGAGAAGAAATCTGAACACAAAGAAATAGAACCGAATCTTCGCTACTATCACAATCACAGAGATCCGACGAGCAAATGCAGCAACACAGATGAAGCTGCAGTGACACACCACCCTGTCCATCACTCTCTACCCCACAGCTGGGGGAAGGAGAGAGAATCCTCTGGAGCACTTCAAGGATCTTCAGAGCCTAAAAAGCTCAGAATGAGCAGCTCTGGTGAGGAATTAAAGCAGCCTGAATTCTCTGTGGCGTCTGATCAGCCAGACCACTGGAGGTCCAGGAGCCAGCACGCAGCCACGCCCACAGAGCCACCTCGGTCCAGACAAGACAAGACCTCAGAGAGAGAGAAAGGGAAGCAGGAGAACAGAAGGAGAAAAGAGAGCAGGGAAGAACAGTGGAAGAGGTACAAGCTGGATAAAGCAATTAAAGAAAGCAAGGAGGAGCGAGAGAGTAGCAGGGCGAAGGCCGAGCGGGAAGGAGGCGGTCGTTGGAAGGGCGAGGCCGATAAACCCACAGAGACCGCACGGGGGCGAGGGAGAGAGCTGGAGGAGGGAGAGAGGCCCGGCAACCGTAGCAGCAGCGCGAGTTCATCGGCGAGCCAGGGGAACGGCAAGGATGAAAGGAGGAGGGAGAGAAAGAAAGAAAAAAAACACAAGGAGAAGCACAGACAGGCTGACACAGAGCTGGAGGACGGGGAGCAGAAGAAACACAAGAAGCCAAGCAGACGGGTGTAGAGGAGGAGAAGACTGATGTTCTCTTGACCGTTTATACAAATTTACTTGAATAATAATTTTCCTTTCTCTGTCCAATAAGTGCCTGGATTTCATTTTATTTCCTTTTTTTTTTTTCCGGCATCTATCACACGAAGCTCTTATCCAATGTTTATTATTCAAGGTTCAATTGAACAAAATGTGAAGGAAAAGCACTTTATAGATGTGAAGATGAATGTGACCCGAATCCTTTGAGTTTCGGGGAGTTTGCGCACGCTTCTTATATTGCTCAGGACCGCCACCAAATATCTCCTGTAGCTCCATGTCGCAGCTCGCATGAAGGAGATGAGGACGAGAGGTCGGCCGGTCATCTCGTTAGGCTTCCCAGCAGTGCACATAGAGGATGATGAAAAGTGGTTTGTGATTCATTTCAAACATACTGTGAATATTTATGATTTCAACCGCTGTTTTTTTTTTTTTCCATTACTTTGTAAATGTTAAACATGAAGCTGCTGCTGGATTGATATCTAAGTTGTCAGAGGAAAGTTTAGTTTTTCCTGTTTTGAAGGGAATAAATCCTCTATGAAAAATTGTTTTCTGTCTGGATTAATTGACTTCTAATTCTCTTTTGTTTTGGGACTGGGGTAGATAAGAAGGACACTGGAGCCCCGCTGATAGATTGGTTCACCCCCAAGGCTGCGGCCTTGCAACTGTTGTTGTCCCATACTTATCAATCAGTGGGAAAAGTCTCCGAGAGCTGAGCAGCACATTGAAGGTGTTTCTAAAGATTCAGCCACAAGAGGTCAGGAGTGGCCAGTTTTCCACTCGTCATAGAAGCTCCATTACAGGTAGATCTGAGGATTTGAACTACAGGAGGATTTCATGATGGACCCTGACAACATGACGTACGCTTGCTGGTCCTTCGTGTCCTTGTTCCTCCGCAAGTTTTCATCACTTGCCTCATTTTCTCCTCCGTTCATCAATCTATCATTTCAGACACCATGTCTTCATCACACCCACTACCCACCTTCACCTGCAATCTCAGTCGCCCAAAGACTACATAAACATCTCCCTGCCCTCGTCCATCTTCTCCGGCCAGGTTAAAGAATACCACGTTCAATGCAACAAATTTTCTTTCCCTCATTTCCACCTTCTGTTTTCCTTTAAAAGCACTAGAACATGAAATAGACATCATAAAGGCGTGTTCACAGTCGTTGTTTCAGACAGGCTGGTGGCTGTTTGCCTTGTGTTTGTGCACGACGGCAACACGTTGAAATAAATATGAAATACATGTTCAATATGCACGCTATGTGTGTGCGTGCCCGTGTGTGTTGTGTTTGATGTGCATCCAAGCGTCTCTTGCCTCATTAACTCCCGACAAGGAAGACCTGGCAAAGATCCAACCTCACAGTCTTTCCGTCTTTGTCTCCTCTGTTCTTGCTATTGTGACTGCAATCACTCATCATGCCAAGGCATGCTGGGATGGAGCAGAGGAAATCTGCTGGGTTTAGGGTGCCCGACTTGGCTCGGGTCCAAACCTTTAGCGCAGGACGAGATGGGGAGGGTGACAGATAGAAGGCGAGTATCTAATGCTTTCATGAGAAGAGGTGTCTTGTTTTACACCGCTCCTCTTCCTCCAAAATAGCTGTTAAACTTCATTGGCTCCACACGTCTTGGCTGCCTCTGTTTCCTCTGAAGGTTTTTCACTGCGGCGTCTTCCTCTTTTAGTGTGTGTGTGCTTGTGGATGGGTGATACTGCAGCAGTGGCAGGCTGTGTGGAGTAGACAGAGGAGAGACATGCACGTCCAGACAGACGCATACAGATGAACAGACACATATAAGCAGAAACCTTGGAGGAGGATATAATAACAGAGACATTGTATAACACAAAGGCTGATTTGAAACTCCTGTGTGAGACAGCAGACACATTCAGGCAGGCAGAAGGACAGACAGGTGGAACCTCCAGCTCTCTGTATGGTTCGGATACGCTTTAGTCTGAGTCATCTTCCAGCCTTCTTTATTGCTCTATTATCCCGCCATTCGCTGAACTTCGTTCCTTCCCATGTGCTTATTTTTGCCCCCTTTTCCTTTTGTTTTCTCCCTCTTTCACCCCGGTTTCCTTCCCTCTTTGTGCCCACGACATGTGCCAACGTCTCACTTTGTGCATAATGTCTCGTAAAGGGGCCGGCGACAGCTGCAGATACTTGTTTGTGACATTACATCCATGTTGAGACTGCCAAATCTGGTCGTTCAGATGATTGACTCGTACTTTATTGCGTTCGGAGGAAACAAAGAGAGCATTCATGAAGCTGTGAGCAGATAAAACCTACAAAATGCTGCTCAGTTACAAAAACGGAAAACTGACAAGCACTCATTTGTGTGATAATGCAAATACAAACGAGAACCGAAAACTATCCACGCCTTCAAGGACACTTAAACATAATAATTTTCACCGTGTGTCAGCTTTCTATTTGTCCTTGATTTGACCTTGAGGTGTAATTCCTCATCAGTACAATCCTCCTCAGCAGCTCCGATGTTCCAAAATCCCGTCCCTGCGCTCTGAGACACGTCCTGCACAATGTAGCATGTCTAACAAATATATGCAAACAAGGCAGCATGTTCCCAAACAAGCCTTTGCTCCAGAGAGATGAAGCAGAAAACATGAAACAATCTGAAAACAAAAAGATAGTTTCTGGTAATTATTTCCTTTTGCTTAGTACAGCAACAACAGGGGAGGAGTGCACCAGTTCTGGTGCACAAGGCTGCACTGAGCCTTAAAAATGATTGGAAGATTTAATTTAACTGAAGTTCCCTTGAACTTCACTGGTTAATTGTTCAAACGTTGAAAGCAGGAAACAAGTGAACATTGATTGAAGGAGTGAGTCAGCGAAGCACACAGATTTATGGCACTTATTGCCTGAAACCTGTGCACTCCAGTACACTTTGGACCAAACTAGTAGTCTCCCTTGACCTATGGTTACCCAGTTCTGCGAGCAGCGTACAGGCCTACTGCTCCTTGTGATTAGCTTGAAGCAGGTTAATCTTGTTCCTTTGAACATTGACTAATGTTTACGGGAAGGTCGGCTGCAGCTTCTGTGTCTTGCTCAAGGACCCGGACACTCAATGGGTGCTGGGATGCAAAACACCACACAGTTTACAACAGATTGAGAAACAACCACGACGTGGGTTTTGTTTTGCAAGACTTTCCTTTCAGTTTCAGTGTGAAAAGTATTTCTGTCAGTTTGTTTGCCTGAAGGACTTTCTACAGGTAACACATGATCTTCATCGCTAGTTGCATTTTTCAATTTAAAAATAGAGACCCAAGCTGCTTTGTACCAGCCTGTAAACCTGTTTATTTCTGCTGTAAAGTTGTATTTTAACATGGGGCTCTATCAGGATTGACTGGCCTTTGGAGCCAACCTCAAGTGGCCACTGGAGGAACTGCATCTCTTGTCACTCCCATGTTGGCTCCACTCATCAGCCCCATTCACAGGCTACAGCTTGATTAAACTGAATGACTTCCTCCTGGTTTTAAAACCTCTCACCTTCATCTCATCCTCCCTCGCCCCCCCCCCCCCTCACACACACATACACACACACAAATACACACTGACGGACAGTCCATTGCTCCCAG
>CAAKHC010019484.1:329901-368762 GCA_901007825.1 Macroramphosus scolopax | reverse complement strand
GTGTATTTATGTATCGCTGGACAATCAATATCGTCTCTGCCAGACCTTCAGCGATAGATAGATAGATAGATAGATAGATAGATAGATAGATAGATAGATAGATAGATAGATAGATAGATAGATAATCAATGCTAAATCAGTTTTATATTGGTGCAAGAGTTTCATCTTAAACCGAATCATTTCGGACGACTGCACTGCGTCTATTTAGAGTTTTAGTCTCTACCGAATAACTTCGGCCTTTGGTCTTTGGTAAACTATGTCAATGATGATATGATATATTTCCCTGGTTGTCCTTGTATCCAACAATTTATCTAGAAAAATTTGAAGAGGATGTTTTCAGCTTCAAGTTGACAGGAACTAGAAAAGCTTGACTCCTTCGGTTGAGTCTGTCGGCTTCTGATTGAAATTGAACGTGAAACAGAATCTGAGACTCGTCTTGACCAGTCGTTGCTTGTTTGAATTATAGTGTCAGTATCAGATTCTATCAGGTGTAGAAAATTATTTCAAAATACATTTTTTTAAATTTCCAATCATCTTTAATTGGTCGGTTTGTCTTCAATGAATTGAAGTTGCTCCCCTTCCTACGATACAAAAACAACTTTCGATGACAGACTAGACTTGAGAATCAGTCCAGAGTCTTTGGCTCCGATATTAAGGCCTACCTCTTTCTCACATAGGTGCAGTCCCATCTCGAGAACCCCACCAAATACCACCTGCAGCAGGCTCAAAGGCAGCAGGTGAGACAGTATCTGTCCACCGCCCTGGGGGGTAAAGCTGGCAGCCTGTGCCCCAGCCAGCCCCCCGAACACATCATGCCACCTGGCAGCAGCGCCCCCAACAGTCCCATGGCCTGTCTCACCCTCAGCTCCAACTGTGAGAAAGAGGTACGCCTGAGAACGTTCTTATTTCAGTACATCTGGTTGCCTTTTGATGAAGTGTAACCAACGTGTGGTGTGTTAATCATGAAATCGATTCTTCTACAGATGGATGATGTGATTGATGACATCATCAGCTTGGAGTCCAGTTACAACGAGGATGTTCTTGGACTTATGGATCCGGGACTCCAAATGAACAACCAGGTAATACTTTATAGTCACTTCTTTAAAATGAAAGAATATATCTTTATATAGATTAAATCTACCCATACGCAAACACATGTTAATTCTAACTACATGGTTTGTTTCATCCTCTGCAGCTCCCCGTGTCTGGTAACCTCCTCGATGTGTATGGCAGTCAGGGCCTCCCCCTCCCCGGCCTCGCCATCAGCAACTCATGTCCGACCAGCATTAAAAGGGAATACACAGGTAAAGTACTGAGGCGAAGCTTTGACACACGTTTGCATGTTGTGTTTTACTATTAATAGACTGTATTTGTTTGAGCTTATAGGTTGGAGTCATGGACAACACAATTAGTAGTCGTTTCAGACTGAAATCAATTAATGTATTTAACTAATATCTGAATTGACAAACTCTTAAACCTAAAACTTCAAATGCATTCAATCGATGCAGTATTATTGTAGGCAGCCTGTAAGTTATATTGTTTGAACCTACAATGGGAGGTAGAATATGACAGTTGCACTGTCGGCAAATGTGGATGTTGTGTACAATTCAAAACATGCACTAGATCAGGGGTCTTCAACCTTTTTAGCCCAGGGACCCCTTGGATGAGAGAAAAACAGAGCAGGGACCCCCACTTGAAATTCCCCCCCCCCCTTTTTTTTTTTTTTAAATATAAGCCTGACTTATAATAACTTTTAAATGTATTTTATTCAGCTTATTTCACTGTATTAACCAATTTCTGACTGGGTAGACTAAATAGATTTCGTCAAAAGTATATTATTATTGCATGTTAATGACATGTTCTTAATCATCTCAATCAAATAATAATAATTAAAAAAAATTAAACTCACATATTATTTTGGTTAAAATTGCCTTTATTTTATTTTTAAGTTGGCGGACCCCCAGCAGTACCTCCGCGGACCCCCTAGGGGTCGCGGACCCCCGGTTGAAGACCACTGCACTAGATAATATTAAGTGATCTATTTGCCTTATTATTCCAGCTCCTGGCATGAAGCAAGTACTCGACAAGGCTGGATCCTGTGGCCAGTATGAAAACTACCAAAGGCCAGATGGCTTTCCAGTAGGTAAGAAAAGCAAGGTGTCATAATCACAACTGATGTTTACTGTGTTAAGACACAATATGACTCAATTGTAATTGTATAAATTGAGAAGTTAAGTGACTTTAGCTTTATTTTATACATGTTCCTGACATGTTCTTTCCTTTCTTGTGATTATGCAGCAGAACATTGTAAAGTAACATTTCAAATATGTACGTAGACTTGTCATAACATGTCATCTTACCAATTTAATTCCATTATTGGATTTTTCTCAAATGCATTTCTCTTCGCTTCCCAGAGGCTGAAGTTCGGGCGATGGCTAAAGAGCGACAGAAGAAGGACAACCACAACTTAAGTGAGTCTGCAGGATCAAACACATCCTGAGGAATATTGATTCGGTCAACCTGCTGCTGTACTCACTGTGTGTTATATCTGATGTGTGACAACTTGTAGTTGAACGAAGACGGAGATTCAATATCAACGATCGCATCAAAGAGCTGGGAACATTGATACCCAAGTCAAATGATCCGTAAGTATATATAGACGTGTTTGTGCTCATGAATGCAAGTCTCCCATCCATCCGTCTGACTATTCATTACTAACATGATATAAATCATAGTCTTCTTCACATGTCCGAGTGTCTCTGACATACAATGATTTATCTGCTCAGAGAATCCTGTGCTGTTCCGGTCAGCTGCTCAGCTGACTCTGACTTTAGATCTTTGTCTCCTGCATACCCCAGAGACATGCGCTGGAATAAGGGCACCATTCTGAAGGCCTCGGTGGACTACATCAGGAGGCTGCAGCGGGAGCAGCAGAGGACCAAGGAGCTGGAGTGCAGGCAGCGAAAGCTGGAGCACGCGAACCGCCATCTGATGCTTCGAATTCAGGTGGGTCTTTCTAAAGCGGCGGAGAACATCAACTACAAAACTGATGTTTGGACACTACAACATATCGGCGAGCACATCTTTCATCCCATCTCATGAAATAGAGCTGGGATGTGCCGGCCGTCTGCATCTGATACCAAACAACAAGGTTCCCTTTGTGTTAGTATGAGATGCAGTAGGCTGTCCACTAACTCCGGCATAAATCCCTTCACGTCATAATGAGACGCTCAGGGCAACTTCCATCTGCTGCACGATAGCACCAAAAGTTGTGTATTTCAACCACAAGACTTTACATGTTAAAACATTTGTTTTAGAGGTGGGATCTCCTTAACTTAAAGAACCCGGACACCTAATTTGTTATATTTACAGTCTTTGTGCTACGCTAACTAGCTTCCGGCCGTAGATTCATATTTAGTGTAAAGATATGAGTGTGGTCCCGCCTTGCTCTGATGACTAGAGACCTTCAGTAACACCAGACTTTAGCGCCACTAAAGCATCATTCTGATTAAGATGTGTATTTATTTTTTATTTGGATGTTCACACAGGAGTTGGAGATTCAGGCTCGTGCTCACGGCCTCACGGTGGTGTCGTCCTCGTCTCTCTGCACGTCGGAGTTGATGGGCCGGGTCATAAAACAGGAGCCCCTCCTGGACGACTGCGCCTCGGACCTCTACCATACCTCGGCCTCTGACATGTCCCCTCCAACCACATTAGACCTCAACAACGGCACCATTACCTTCGATACGATCCCCTCGGATGCCGGGGACCTCGGCCCTTATGGGAACTCCAGGACCTGTAAAATGAAGGAGTTGGTGAGGGAGAACACCCTGTCGCCGATCTCCCCGAGCGACCCCCTGCTGTCCTCCATGTCTCCAGACGACTCCATCAACGTTAGCAGCCACCACAGTTCCACTTCCAGTATGGAGGAGAAGGAGCACGGCTGTTAGCATCGCCCCCGGTGCAGCACGCCACACTGACACTTCGTACCTGTAGCATCCCGTCAACGAGACACAAAGGAACTATTTTGTTCTCCATTCCTTTTTTAAATGTTTATTGCTGATACTTTTATCTTAAATGTTTCCTTCCGTCTCCTGTGTACAGTATTTATACTGCCTTCTTATCTCGAAGATGGATTAACCCAAAGAAATGTACAAAGCCCAACATGAGTCAAGTATTGCATATTAGTAAAAAAACATATTCAAATGTACGTTATTTGTATAATTACTCACATTTCAATCGAAATCAAATGTTGACAAAAAGTATTGTCATATTATTTACTCATTTATAATTGTGTTGTCGTGTTCACTTAGACTATATTTGGTATGAGAAACAAAGGCAATATGACCATATTTGGTAAAGAGCATATTTTGATATTTCACAATGTAAAATTGTGGATAAAGTTACAGAAACAAAAAGGTTTGATTCCACAGATGACAGCAGATGTGTTATATCTGGTTCACAAGCCGTTCATTCCTGTTAGAACAGAGACCGGATACATCGTAATGATCTGTTCTTATCAGGAGTGTCAACTATACTCGACTTAATAAACGGAGATGTGGTCTGGATGTTATCGAAGGCTTATGAGATGTATCAGTTCGGGTGTAGTTATCTCACGTGGGTAAGGAATGTATGTACACGTGAATCTGTCTGGGATGTCAGTCTGCGTGTGACGTCTCTGAAGTAAACGATAAAAGTCTAAATATAATAGAAGATGTTTGATTAAGACTAGGAGAGCTGTTTGTGCGTCATCGTCTCCTCTTTGCCAGGACTCAATTAATTTGGTTTGTGTTAACATATTAACTCAGCATTAGTTGATTCACTTGTTGTTACTTGCCTTCATTTTTCAGTTCATGTTCCCCAAAAACTGCAGTAATATACAAAGCCGTTGTTAAAGTACGATGAACGTCTGCTTCTATACAAATATACACACACACACACACACGCTGTTTGTTAAACAATTTTATTTTATGTGAAATTGATATTGACTGACAAGGCAGGGTTATGTCACCGTGTGTACTGGAAAAAAAAGGCGACCACACGCCAGATTGAAGTTGTGAAAATGTTCTAAATACTGATCAATAAAAACTAAGAAAATACATTTTATGTACATCCCTACAAAATGCAAACAGATTCTCTTAGAAATGGATTGAAGTGGTAAACCTGTGGTGTGAGCAGCTTATAGATGACGGCTGCTGTCGGAGGGTCTGCTGAGCTCGTCGTACCATTTATCGTACGCTCGGCACAGGATCTCCTCCGGTGTGTCGTTTACTATTTCTGCAACGACAGAGAGAAGAGCCAAGCAACATGTGCTGTACTGTCAGAATACGTTGGGACAAATAAATCCTGTGTGGAAAATCTAGTATTTTGTGAACATTCTTCATGTTTAGGCAACTAGAAGACACTTACCTGCTTGTCCGAGACCAGCAGGTAGCGGCATCCTGACCAGGCCACCAGAGTGCTTCAGCCTGTCCTGCAGAGACGTCTGGATGAGCTCCATGGTGAACGCTTGATGCCAGACCGGCAGCTCCAGGCCCACCATGCAGCTGATGATCCTTTGCTTCTCCTCTTCTGTCAGCAGCCCGCTCTCTCTGGACACGTAAACCATGTAGGACATATCGATGTTCACCGCCTCCCCGTGCAGCAGAGCCGGAAGAACTTTCTGTGTGAAGAGGAATTCATGTCAACAAACAACACACAAACCTGATATACAGGTTTATGAGTGTCGCCTTGGGTTGGAGACAGAATCTTCCATTCTTCTTACCATCTCTAACGCTGGGCTGACAAGATGGCCGAAGTCCACAAGCCTGTTCAAGTCGTCCTCCCAAAGGTTCGGGGCGAGCTCCTCCAGCATGGTTGTGATGGCTATATGAGTCGCCTGTGACGCCGCCTGTGAGGTGTTTCGCCCAAATACACTGTCGGCCTGGAATTTAGTGTCTAACAGCAAACGGCCGTGTTTCTCCAGAAGCTCAAAGAGCCCTTTGTGCTTCATCAACGCCATCTGCAAAGAACCGTCAAGAACACATCAATTAAGAAACTGATAAAAAGCCTGAAGACCAGTAGAACATGTTTCATCTTATCTTGTGACTCGTGAGCCATCGCTGTCATCTAGTGTGCAGAAGTGTAACTGCACTACTAAACACCCAGTTATCCATACAAAGTCTACACACCTTTAACATTTCCGCCATCCCGTTGGAGATGTGCCGCCTGGGAACACTTTGTATGAAAGACAAGTCGAGGAAGGCAGCGGTGGGTGGGATGTAGGAGCCCAACTTGTTCTTACAGTTTGAAAAATTCACCCCCGTCTTTGCGCCCACGCTTGCATCGACGTAGGAGAGGAGTGTGGTCGGGACCCTGATATAAGGGGTGCGTCTCCTGTACAGGGAGGCCGCCAGGCCAACTATGTCCAGACACACTCCTCCACCGATGGCAATGATGGGCTCTGTGCGCCGGTCGAGGGAGAACTTGTTGATCTCCTCCAGGATCTTCAGAACCATGTCCATGGACTTGTTCTCCTCAGTGGTGGGCAGAGCCAAGATCTTGAAGAGGACATTGTGGGCCTCTAGATATTCAGTTAGCTTGGCGCCGTAGATTTTGTAGACCTCCTCGTCGACAACCACGAAGCGTTTGAGAACCATGTCTGTTTTTTTTATTTCCTCCAACTGCTGCGGGTCGGTGATGTGGCCGAGCAGGAGCGTGTCGTTGCTCGGGTCCAGCAGACCCACGGTCTCAGTGACCGTGTACGACAGGACGATGGGGCTGACCACCGTCCAGGTAGTGCCTGTTTCTCTGACGCTCTCATAGCTGCCAGACAAGACAGAAGAAAATATGTTTAGTGTAGCCGGTTACTCTGCTTCTGTAGACATTAAACATGATTATCAAGTTTTTATCAACTACTTACCATTTAAGTAGGTAAATTAAAGCATTCAAATACAGCAACTCTCACCATTATCCCGACCTTCATACAGCTTATAAACTGGGTTAGAATGATATTGACGTCATCTACCAGTCAGAAAATGTATTAAATAATAAAGATAAACATTAATTAAACAATTTTATAATAACAATATTGTAGCTAAATCTGACATAATTAACTGGTTCATATCTTATATCCAAGTCTAAAGCCAAACGTCACCAGTCTAACAATAGCTGATATTTCCAGGGTCGTCTCCTCCTTTAATCTATCAAACAGACGACAGTCTGATACTCAGGGACGACACTGACCTGACCTCAACATAGTCGGTGTGTTCCCGCCCCGTCAAAAGAAAAGCAGATTAAACACCGGTAACATCAACATTCTTGTTTTTGTATTGGCTAGAAGCAGCGTGAGCAAGTCCTGATCGTCCTGTTCATGTCACTGGGAACAAACATGCCAAATCATAATATTCCTCTCTTAAATGAACAGGACAGGTAAATGAGTAATGACCCATATGTAAGATACATCTTTGTTAAAATAAGATACATTATTTTAAAGGAATCCTGACGTGGATCATGTCATTGAGTCAAGAATTATATTATAAAAAAATATTTCAAATAATCTAAATGACAAACTTTCATAGCTTTTCAATCATATAATTTACAACCTACTTGCATACATACACACACACACAAGCACGCAGGCATGCACACACACAGGCACGCACGCAGGCACGCACGTACATACATACATACATTTGCATTTTCTATATGAATCCAAATTCCTCTGAATATTTCATTAACAAAAGAAAATACTCTTCCAAGAATCATCATGTCAAACACTTACATCACATGAGGAAATACCTGTTTTACACTCACAGTTTCGCAGTGGAGACACAGTCAACTGTGTCCTTATTGACCTTCTTCCCCACTTTGCACATCCATGTGTCTTTGACTCGAACTAAGCAGAACTCAGTTTTTTTATCGTTGGTACTGTTGTTGTCCAGTTGAACAGGTCCCATTACTGTGGTGATGAGTGTGAGTTACAGGAGAGAGCTGGCAACACGTTCGTCAGAGCGTTAGAGAGGGCCCCACCAGATATGTCTTTAAGTACAGTTAAGTATTCAAAGGATGACCGTGAAACAAGGGAGGAGCATACGTTTTCACTCCCCCTCACATGTCATGAATTGAATAACTCCATTATGTAATTTTCCTGGTGGTGTTTGGTAACATCTGATATTCTGCCTCTTCAAGTGCAAACCTGTTTCCATATCCCACCTAACCACAGAACATGTGAGTCTTGTAAAACATGGAATGTATGGCTGTTGTGCAACTTCATACCAGAATTTGACAGTGATTGAATTTATTGTAAGAATGAATAAAGTTTCTAAAAATTGAAAAAGGTGATTGACAACCACAAACACTTTTTAACCAGAAGAGGAATCTAACTAGCCAGGAAGGACAACAATGCCAACTTTTTTTTTAGCATTAATGGACAGCTGACTTTTCTTATGGAGTACGTGGAACAACACAAACATTTGCTGATGAGACAGTCTGATCAATGTTTTCTTAGCGGATTCACAGGATTCAAACGTTTTTGCATGAAATTCGACCAAACACCTTCGGTCGAATTCCTCTCATGTCAGTTTGACGAGCTGGTTTTTCATTTGTCTTGAGGACTTGAAGACAGCTGCAGCCACTGCTGTCAATGTCAGTCACACACACATATTTCATTTTCACTCAGCACAACCAAGGCTATACACAAAAGTCAGAGAGCCTGGTTTCCTAACTCGGGTTGAGGGCATTCCTCCCCTCCAAATACACTCATCTACATGTACTGTATGTACATATTAAGACTCTTGGAAGGTACAAAATCGGGTAACAAGCAATTTAAAACCATGACAGTGTGTGATATATTAGATAGAAAGTACTGCATGAGAAGCAGGTGAGATGTTGCAATGATCCACACTATCTTGGAGGACTACAGAAGAGGGTTCTGAAATAAATGTTGACCAGCTTTGACCACTCAGTGGCTGTTTGTCGGACGATATCCGGGACACACCGCACTGAGGAGTGCAAGAGTAATGTCTTAAAGATTCGGGGGGCTGAAAAACACTTACTTTTTTATGAGTTTTGACTGGAAATAGTTGGCGCACCAGTGCCTCAGTAAACAGTCCGACCTTCACTGGGATGTTGCACAAAAACACAGATTAAAAAGAACAGCCAGAGTTTAAAAAACATGAATCCCTTTGACCTGGTAGGGAGAGAAGGCCATCATATGCTGCCTCCGTCTCCCCCCACAGACATATTAGATGAGTATTCCAGATGGCTGCTGTCTCAAGCCGCACTAATCGCGATATATTTTTATATTAACAATTGATTGAACAACATTATACAATATGATACTGGTAGCTTGTAGCAGAAGTCACGTCGGATAATGAGGATCCAACTCTCTGCTTCCCATCTCCCATTGTGAAACATTGCAATGGATAAATGCTCACCAAAATCATTATATGTCACATGGCTTATTCCCACCACCCATAGATGCTGAGTAACTGGTAATTGCTGCAGCATTAATATAGACTAAGTGGGGAAGTATTCAGCATCTAAACTACGTCTGGGAACGTTCTCAAACATCCAAGTCATAAAGGAGGCAAGTCAGGGCAATGATCTTGTGATTTGAACCTGTAGAATGTTCTGCCTGTCATCCTAAAGGCTTCTTCAGTCCTGAACGACTACCAGGTGCTTAACCCGTGAAGGGTCATTCCCATTGAGGTCATATCTGGGCTGTTCAGTATTACAGCTCTCAGTATAAGAATGTAACCCAGGATGCACAGAGGGGGTGTTGAGATTCAGAGCTCTTAAACTTTACACTTGATGCAGCAGATTCAATCTTTATATGAAAGACGTTCATCTAGCTCCAACTCTGCCCCCTAATGAACAAGAACTGGAAGTCGCTTCAGTTTTTGGCCAAATAAAAGTGAAATTATTTAACGTAATGAATAATCCGTGATAGATTATAATAAAAACACAAACCTAGTCATGTTTTCTGGTGCTGTACATGGTTTGGCTTGAGACCAACAAGTTCACATAAGCTACTTTTTTTTTTTTTTTTTTTTAAAGAAATTTCAACCCTAGCTGAGTCCAGCCGAGCTGAGTCGCAGGTCCCTTTCTTCTGCAGGAACCTGCAAAGTTCTGCAAATCCACGTTCAACAACGTGAGTGGAGCACGTGCACGGAGCAGTTGGATAACACAGGATCTATGTGCTGACAGCTATCCCCCCCCCCCAACCCCCAACCCATTTGCATAGTGGCTGTGATATAGCTGACAGAATGTCGGAGGCATGTTCTCCCTCCTTTTCGTCACGCCCATAAAACGCGCACCATGTCGGCTGGAAAAGGTAAGATCGTTCCCTTTTTTAAGGAGTTAGATAAAAACTAAAAAGCTTGTGTTTAATGTGTAAAATAACCGTAGGAACCGATTCTCCACCGGGTGGGTGACATCAATGCTCCTCATCGATCCGAGCTGATCACAGACACCTGTTTGCTATTATCCGCGTGTGTGTGTGTGTGTGAGTTGCTCTGCTATCTCTGTGAGGACCGACGGTAGTTTTAAGCTAGCATTGCAGTGAGGACATTTTCAGTCGGCGCATTTTCAGTCAGTCCTCACTTTCTGCGAACATTTTCCCACCTACTGTTCGTTTGTTCCGGTCCGAATCGGTCGACAAGTGTGTAGAATTTAGTTCGATTTGCCCTGAATTCGGTTTCCGTTAACGTAGTGAACTACCAGAACCACAATGCATCGCTCCGTACTACGTTATTCAACGTTCATTCATCAGGGGATCCGGTTACACATCAACAACGTGCATGTGCCGGAGATTACTTACTTTCATTCATAAAAATCCCTGCAGGTTATAATAACAGATTACAGACCTAAAGTTTCTATGGTGTTTCTATATATGTAACACGGTTCAATACAAGACACATAAATACACTATTAAAGTGAGAGATATAAAACAAAGAGGGTAAAAGCAGGATCCCATTAGATCACTTATGGAAGTTACTTTGTTACATGTCTTCAATCAGGTCTGGGTTTCCCCTCAAGTCTGTAAGAAGACTATTCCAGTAAAGGGGTCTGTCCAAACTTGTATACGTCTGTTTGTCCCCTCAGGTAGTGGTGTTACTGCTTTCCTCCTGTGCTGAGGGCTCGTTACACGTTTAAAACAGAGTAAAATGATTGTGCTCTCGTATAATGTGGCAGTGATGACAGAGATTGGCCTTTCGGTGAAGTTTGTAAAGGGACTGCTTGTGACCATCAGTATGTCGGGGGAGATCGTATCCTGCTTCTGTTGTTGGGTGTCACCTTATATGCCTAAACTGAGCCAGGTGTAATTTAATAGGTGATAATAACGTGCTTTTTACCTGTCACGTTTGAGTCTGCGGTGGCGCCAAGGTATATGTAATCAGACACACGCTTCTGTCCTTGCATAAAAGGATTTTTGAGTCTCAGTGGGTTCATATTCAGGCGTGAACATGAGTTACTTAATCAAGCAGATACATAACTCACGGCTGCAGATAGTCTGTAACATGTACATACATAACTGTGTCATCGACACAAGACGAGTCAAATGAAAGACAGTTACAGGATAGGGAATGCAATGCAGTTGATGTTCTCACAGAGACAGAAGAATGTGAAGTATTTGTACATGTGTATTTGCATACAGTTGAAGTTTCTATCGGAACACTTGTTTCCTTTCTTTAGGGATCAAAGCAGTGTTGAATCGTTTAATGGCTGGCAGTAGGAGACTGTCAGGAGAGCAGTTGATAAGTAAACTGAACCTACATTACGTTGTCCCACCAGTTCCTGACACCCCAGTGGAGGTTCTTGTGGATGTTCTGAGAAAAGCCCAAGAGGTCGCTGTCGCCAGTGGGAATGTCTCGGAACTGTTGGCGAGCCACTTGCAGAAGGCTGTGGACATCGCGAGCGGTCTGGATGACTACCTGGAGAAAATGACCACAAAGGAAAGCGAACCCCTCGCAGAGCTTTTTAAGTATGGCTTCCTCTTTTTTCTTGCATAATTATCCACAGCTCATGATAAGAAGGTTAACATTGCTAACTTTTATCTGTAGAAAAACAGTCTCTCATGACTGGGATCAAGTCCACAAGGAGGGCAAGACCATGTTCCGGCTTCCCAAAGAGTGCATCACTGGACACGTGGAAGGTTGGAGGTTAACTTGTGTGCTGTTGTACAGCTCCATTCATTGATCTATACCATATATTGTGATGATAACCGTCTATCTGCTGTGTTTCTGGCAGGCCAGACCCTGAAGATGCTAGTCCACATGAGTCAAGCCAAGAGGGTCCTAGAGATCGGGATGTTCACGGGCTACGGAGCTCTGTCCATGGCTGAGGGGCTTCCAGAGGACGGCTGCTTAGTTGCTTGCGAGTTAGAATCATACCTCAAGGAGTTTGCTCAGCCCATTTTTGATAAATCACCGCATGGCAGGAAGATTATTGTCAAGACGGGATCTGCCATGGACACCCTGAAGGTGCGAGAAAAGAAGACTGTTTTCTATGATTGATTACTGTCGGTTATGTATCAGACCAGTTACAAAACCAACCTGTTTCTTGCTTTTAATTAAAAAGCTGTCTTGTTCTTCCCTGAGGCTTAGAGTTCATCACAAAGTTGAAGCCAAAGGATCTCTATCGCCCTCTGGTGGCTGGTTGTAGTTAAGGCCATAAATCCCCCTGGATGGGATTCGAGACAAACTGGAAACTCAAATGTTTTCTTTTCAAAGATGCACATACGTACACATATGTATGTTCTTAGTTTGTCTGTTTTGAATTAGATATTTGGGTCAATAAAAAGGATGTGTGATGTCCTTAGATTCCACATGTACTGATAGCTCAGGATTGAGTAGACCTTGACCAGAGTCAGCTTCCAAATGATGTCGCCAGCGTGATATGGCAGCAGCAGTATCAAATATATTTTGGCTTCATTTTTGGATGTGCGGGTCCAGATATAAAATACAATCTGTTTCTTTCCAGGAGTTGGCTGCCTCAGGCGAGCAGTTTGATATGGTCTTCATCGATGCTGATAAGAATAATTACATCAACTACTACAACTTCATCCTGGACAACAATCTGCTGCGATTGCGAGGCGTCATATGTGTAGATAACTCCCTTTTCAAAGCCAAGGTTTATCTTAAAGACACCACAGATAAGAACGGACTGGCTCTTCGAGAGTTCAACCAGTTTGTCTGTGATGATCCACGTGTGGAGCAGGTACGTTCCTCAACCTTTTAGAGTCTACACATGTTGATGTCTGTGTTACAAATGTCCTTGTTTTTCAGGCCATTATCCCTCTGAGAGATGGCATCAGTGTTATCCGTCGGGTATCTATGGCTTCCGAGTGCACAAAGACACAGGTACTTTGTCAGTGACCAGAGCAACACGACTCCAGCAGACGGAGATATCACAACCACACTAATGATTTACGTGATTATCTTGTGATCAGGGTTTAATAACAGATGACGACGTTTTCCGTGGGGTCAGCGGGCGCCCCATCCTTGATCGGATGCGTCTTGATGGAAAGGTGGCGTACGTGACGGGTGCCGGGCAGGGCATCGGCCGAGCGTTCGCCCATGCTCTGGGTGAGGCCGGTGCCAAGGTGGCTGTGGTGGACCTCGACGGAGTGAAGGCTGAGGCGGTGGCCGAGGAGCTCCGTCTTAAAGGTAACAATCACACACCTTCCTTAGTAGATCCTGGAGATGTGTGCGGGTACAACATGAGCAGAAAGCATTTCTTTCCGTTTGTATGTAAAGCTAAGTTCACTGTTTTAATATTCTGAAAGACTATATTTCAAGTTATATTCTAACTGCCAGAATAATTAAAAGCTGTTTATGTAATTGAATTTGCAACCTTCCTTTTTTACCAGCTGTCACCTTTCTTCTTATAATTATTCTTATAATTATTTCTTTATCACTTTGATTACCACTACTAATACACAGCATGTGCCTGCATATTCATTTGCATTTACTGACACACTGTGTCTCTTTGTAATGAACGATCCACGGCCCTGCAGGTCTTGTTGTTGAACAGGTCCAGAATAATGTCGCACGGACATTACTGGCATGTTCTGACCATAGGGTCAAATAAAAGAGTTCAACCTCATGTCTTGGGGGGGCCGGATTTTTGTAGTAGCGCTCCATAAATGTCTTTTTAGGTGAGTGAAAAACCAAGAACGAACAGAAAGCCGACAATAACCAAAGGCGGCAGTAGAACTGAGCCGTATCTTAAAGTCTTTTCATTATGCTGACTTCAAATGGGTTAAATGTCGTATCTCCAATGTGAGAAGGGTTGAACAGCAGCAAAGCACATCATGTAGACAAAACAGTGTTTGTGTACTTAAATATCAGGAGACTAACCGGTGTTGTCAGGTAGTTTTCCTCCAGCAGATGGCAGCGTACTCAAGGATAAGTTATACTCTGCTCGGACAAACATGATCCATCCAGTCTGATTATGAGACCGGATGAAAGCCCAACACATCATGACAAACACAGCATGTAATAGTAATGTTGCAGGGAGGTTTATTCATTTAGATTTGTTTTCACATCTCAAGCAACATTGCGATATGTAAAATAATCGTCCAACACGTCCGAGGAATTGAAGTTCTCTTAACATCATGCATGATGAAGTGTTCTAACAGCCACTGTGTGTTTCTCCTCCATACAAGGGATCAATTCCATGTCCGTCACAGCTGATGTCAGCAAGTCCGAGGATGTCCAGAAGATGATTGACAGCATCGTGTCCAAATGGGGAGCAGTCCACATCGCCTGTAACAACGCCGGCATCAACATGAACTCAGCCAGTGAGGACACGAGTCTTGAGGAGTGGGACCAAACTTTCAACGTCAACTTGAGGGGGACTTTCATGTGCTGCCAGGTGTGTGTCACCTGCATAACTGTACACCTGACACTGTGTCAAAACGGAGAGTTTATTCCCATGATGCACTAGTGTGATGCACACTTACAGATTATACAGAAGGATGCACAATAACAATAATACATTTTATTTTCTTTCATAATCCAGGTTCAGTTTTCTTAAGAATGTCACATAAGGAACATAAAAACAGCTGGAAAGATCAATCCTGCTCTAAAACATCGACTTGCTTTTCACTCATTTTGAAAATGTTTTCAACTGGGTCTATTTGATTTAGAATAATAGAGAGAGGAGGAAGAGACGAGATCATCCAGCTGAAATCCACAGTTCCTCTGTGTTTAGACATGCAGGACCAGTACTTCCTCCCGAGATACTTGTCATATCCTGCATGGATAACTTTTAATCTGAAGCCAGCTTTGTTCTGTGTAGAACCTTTTGCAAACTTTTATAACGGAATATAAATGTTCAAATTCTTCAGAGATAACGTGTCAGTATTTGAGGCAGGAATAAGGTGTGTGTGTTTGGTGCATCAGCTGTGCAAAGGGAAATGTTTAAATCAGACAATAATTCACTAAGTTATATTTAGTAAAGCATCTAATATTTAAAAGGTACTAATATAACTTGACCACTATCAAACGTATTTTGATCGGGCGAAAATGATTGCTGATGATCTATTTCTTCAGTCGTCAACTTCCGTCAACGAGTTGGAATATGACCTAATTACAGCTCGTCCAATCAGCGTCAGCTTCTCTTTAGTTGCTAATATTAGTTCTAAATGATCTAGTTGCCGTTGGATGTCTATATCTCCACTCAACCATCCTCTTTTACAGATCTGAAATCCAGTCAAGTACAACAAATGTTGTTAAACTGCTGTTCCCGTCTCCAAGGAGAAACTCCGTGTTTTTGTGTTGATCTGTGCTTGGGCTTTGGTAGCATATCAGCGCTATAATAAGGTGTTTAATGTGCCTCTTTCCCCTGAATCCTTGCCTTAGGCAGCAGGTAGAGTGATGCTGAAGCAAGGATACGGCAAGATTATCAACACAGCCTCCATGGCCAGTCTAATAGGTGAGTGATGATTCTATTCCCCCACCTTCTCTCTGGAGCCCGTCCATGTCTGCTTTTAATCTCTCCATTTGGCGTGGAGTGTTGGGAGGGGAGGAGGAGGAGGAGGAGGAGGTGGAGGAGATAAATACATTTTTATTGTACAGCTATATTTTCGCAGCAAATATTTTTTATCATCGGACAGAAAGTCATCATAGAGTTTAGATTCCAGTTGCCAAGTTGAAAGAAGAGAAGAAAATCAGCTTAAGTGTCGCACGGCGCCGCTGTTTAAACTTCAACGGCACTTAAAACAGGATTAGCCAGCTTTTACCTTATTTAACTGCTCTATAGTGCTGCATCCAGTCTGCATCCAGCAAAGCAGGAAACACAAAGTGTTGTGATTGCATCTCGCCGAGGCAGTTTTGCATCATAATAAACATCCCCTCTCTGCTGAGCTTGTCTGGAGGATGTGGAAGGCAACCTGAGGTCCAACTTGGGAAGGGAGGGTTCCTGTGCAACGGCAGAACCCCAGCCTGTGCCAGCGGCCTTGTTTGTACAGCGGAAGACACTTTCCTACTTTAGTGGGAGCCTTGTAAAAATCTGTGTAATTCGCAGCTCGGCGTAATGTTCCTCCTCCAACAGGTTCCTCCGGAGGAACGGCAACACTTCATCAGCAGTATAGTCAAATCGCCAGTAAACCGCTGTGCCATATGGGCCTCGGTCCTGACTGTGGGGGCAATCTGTAAAACAGGAGCATGCTGGTAAATAGAGGCCAGTGTGAAAAAAATGATCAATTACACACATTACGCAAAGTCCTTTAGGAATTTACTTTATTGGTCCGGACATCTGTTTTAATATTGTCATAATGTGTAATCAGATGGGACCTGTTCTAGCCAAGTGGAAGCCCAAAATGCCGCCATAAACGCCCAATTAAAATGCACAGTGACAGCTTTTTGTCCATCTGCTAAATAGAATGTGTGTCCGCTAACACCCCCCCCCCCCTCCACATACACTGACACGCACGCTGCAGACCATCAAACAATGTTTTTCTCTGAATGATGGCCAGCAACTCAAAGGAAACCAGAACAGGAAATATTGAAGTTGATGTGGTCAGTCGGGTTTTTTTTTTTTTTGGTTACATGATGACCTTACTGGGGGATTAGTGGCCCAATCACACTGATACCCGCAGGTATAAGCTGCATATTAATATAGTTTACAGCAGCATTCTGGGGAAAAGAGTGCATCATTTGAACTCCTTATCAGCTCAGAAGAATTGGAAATGTAAGAGGCGTGCCTGATAAAGAGCATGTTTTCTCCCACTTGAAATGGGCAATAAGTAGCAGGGTGAATGTTAAGGAGGGCTTTAGAGAATGCTCTCCTTCCACCTCCTTTTACCTTCTCTGGGGATTACTGCTCTTTAAGACGGCAAAAACATCAATGCAGGTTTATTTAAAGGATGAAGGCATTTTCTCAATGGTATTTTGGGGCTGTATCATCAGGTCTTGAGTGAGGATTAGTGCTGTTAGGCATTTTGAGCTGTGTTTTCTGTCCTGATAAGTCGGATTTCACCTTCAATCTGCGTGTAAGCCCTGGGCTCTGCTCCTCCTCGCCTGCTCCTCTGAGGTCCTAGCCTACCCTTATCCAGCCCAACCCAACCTTACCTTCCTCTGCTATCTCGCCACACTCGACACAATCCCTCTCAACATTACTTTCAGCTACAACGCTGTTGTCCCACCTTTTTTTTTTTTTTTTTTAAGATCTCATTTCTTCAGCAGTTTCTGAAGTATTCTTCTTTTCCTGCACATTTTCTCCTCTAACCCACCCGATGCATGCAGGATGCTTCAGCCTCTCTCCCCAGGACCAGCCCCTGCCTCTCTGCAGCTGGCTGGTATTTATCATCCCGGTCTCACACTGAAGCCATTTGGCAGCCAGATCGGCGGGTGATGAGGTTAACTACTAAAGTTGTATGTAACTTGGAGCCTTCCTTGTGATGATTAATCAGCCAGCAGAAAATGAGCCCCTGTCCCGGCATCCCATGCAGTGTACAGCATCTGTGATGGTCAAAGCAAACAAATGGCTCCCTGCCTTTGTTGCCGAGGACAGAGCATAACTGGACATTATAAGCAATTAATTTCACATGCCTTCATCCGCAGAGCCCCCAGCAGCTAATGGAAGAGCTTTTATGTTGTGTCCACAAGAAACCCCATGAGGTGTGATAGAAAATGTATGTTGGCACTTTTTCTGAGAAAGGAACTGGTTTTCCCTTTTTTTAAATAACTGAAAATATAGATTTTTGTAATGGTTTAAATTAGGATTCTAAAGGTGTTATTTTTATTAAATGATGGGTTGTGTCCATCACTGGTTTTCTGTCCCCCTCCCTCCTCTGTCCTGCAGTCCCTCACCCCCAGAAGCAGCTTTCCTACAACACCTCCAAGGCTGGAGTGGTCAAACTGACTCAGACACTGGGCGCTGAATGGATTGACAGAGGAGTGTGTGTCAACTGCATCTCCCCGTAAGTGCCGTCTGTTCTCAGCCTCTGTCTTTTTTTTTTACGGTTTGTGCCAGAACACATCAGTCCACCTTTTGAGTCTTGCGAACGCGAGTGGAGATTAGTGTGTTTGCTTTCCTATGAAGAGCCTCGTTTGTGAATGATGCACTAATTTATGTCCTCAAACAATGCATCAGTGCTTAATTAGATGACGTCTTGAGGGATGAATCAACCAAACATTTGTTCTAATTGTTCTATTCAATTAGGGAATCAAATTTGCAACCTCACTCCAAGTGTCGGTGCGACAATGGCGCTTTGTTTGTATCTATTTGTCTGTGAAGCTGAGCAGATGGAAGAAAAGTGGAGAACACAGGAAGGTCTGTGCACTATGTGTGTGTGTGTGTGTGTGTGTGTGTGTGTGTGTGCATATGTTAAGTGGAGCATCCCTTAGCCCCAGCCATCACTGAGCAAATCCGTCCGGTGGCACGGGGCAAGTCGGGCCCAGTCACAGCCCAGGAACAAAGCCCTGACACACGTGCCACGCTCTGCTTTATTTATCGGCAGCTTGTTTGCTAATTTTAATTTGCAAGGAAGCAATTCTGTTTCCCCTCGCTAACCGGGTGTCTCAATGGGCAGCTGATTTCTTTGAAGTGACAGTCGGTAAATATGCATAAAAAAAGGGGACACAATTAGCGTTCATGAGGTTGACTGGAGCCTGATTCCATTGGCAACTTTAGCCGCGCCGCAGTGATAAGCTGTATTATCTAGAAAATTGGCTGAGGGAAAACAGTACCTCTGATTGCCAGGAAAGGTTCCAGATAACAGGGCAGCTGAAGAGAAATATAATTGAGGTGGAATATGTTAACCAAGGTGTCACACGCTTCTTGGAAGTAATTTAGCCAAATGTTGGAATTTCATATCAAGGCGCTGGGATACATCGAACAATGATTCAGGCCTCGCAGCTTTTAGTCACCGTCATGCCTATTGTGTGGAAAGTCATAAGTCGTCTCACATTCGGCACAAGCAAGACGTGTTGACATATTTATTCAAATGTAAGATCTGCGGTATTATACAGTTTAATGTGGAGGGAGCTGCGTTACTCGTGACTCATTAACGGTGTCATAGACGCCAGCGCTGTTTTCTTCTAAGATCCGACTAAAAACCAAGAAGCTCATTTCAGAGCAAGAATAACAGACCTACATTTAAGAAGTATAAACCAAAGGCCATCAGCGAGTGATGCCCGTCGTCTTGTGCCAGTCTTTAAAGTCCCTCAGTAAATCACATCAGGGATGTCGTGACTTCTCCTCAAAGGTAATTTGGTTTATTTTCGGTGTCTCCGAAACAACGCTGTCACTCTTTTCTCTGAACTGTGATGCCGTCTGATTTTCATTGTGTGTTTTTTTTTCTTCCCCCCCCCGTCTTTCTCTCTCACTTCTCCCTCTGTCCTTTTTCAGGGGGATTGTTGACACCCCTCTCATCCACTCGGAGACTCTGAGGCCTCTGGTGAAGCGTTGGCTGTCAGATATCCCTGCTGGTAGACTGGCTCAAGTGACAGACCTGCAAGCGGCAGTAGTCTACTTGGCATCTGACGCCTCCGACTACATGACAGGGCATAACTTAGTCATAGAGGGTGGGCAAAGTCTGTGGTAGATGGGGGGGGGTTAGATGAAGAGATGAGAACGCTCTTTCTTCCTTCTCACTCTCCCGTCGGGTGAGCCTCAGAAATAGGTGGCGCCCATATTACTCTTCTTTTCATACATTCCCAGAAGTATTAGTTCAAGTATTACTGAAATGACTTCTGGTCAGATGGTCTGAGATGACTGTGAACATTCCGTCATATGTAGGTTCTCGGTGTCCTGCAAGTTCTGATCATGGCACACAGAACAGAGCTTTTAGTGCACGACCAATGTGTGTCCTGTAAAATCCCATCCTACTACTGAGCCTTCTACTCATCCAGGTTGTTTTATCACACAGTTTGCTCATCAGTTCCTGTTCAGTTTGTCTTGTCATCAAATGCAACACAATCATTTTCCTGAATGTGACTTGGTGCCAGTTTTACATGTACCTGAACCATATTAATGTCTGTGTGTACTAACATTTATATTTACAGCACCATTCGGTAAACATGCAATGCTTCACAGGACAATAAATAATGACAGAAAACATGCACATGACTGACTACAAGTGTGTTTTGTACATAACCAAATAAACTGGAAATCGTGTGTTAAAAGTAGTTTACTAGGTTGAAATGTTCAGAGCGATTCCCAGCAAGTGTCTAACACAGATTGGTGCAGTGATGACCACTGGTTGACAACACTGATACCAGTGATACTCGTACGCATCTTGACTCTCTGGTCCAAGACTCTAGTGTCCCGTGATCCAGGATCCCCGTCTGCCTCTCTACAGCTCCGTCTTACCCAACGGTCCCTACAAGTGGTGCTCGTGGGCGCCTTCTTAATTGCTCCATTAACTGTTTGTGTGCTGAAAAACAATACTTAAAGGAGAGGTGAGCCGAGGACGTGACCCCTGCACCGCAATTATACGAAAAGTAGCGGCCAATTAGCGCTCTCTGCGATGTGACACTGTTGCTGTTTATGTGAGCAACTTCAACTTCTCACTGGTAGTGACCGTTCTCCGATTTACATAATTGGGGGATTGGCCATTAATGGGAATGGCGTGTGAGAGGATCCCATTAAGATATGGAGTGAGATCTGATCATCTCATCTGCTCTGTGCTATTTATCTCCAGCTGCTCCATTGGCACATTTGAAATGTGATTTTTATCCTCACATTTTATGGCGAAATATCAAACTTTGCCACGGCTGTAACTAAGATTCTGCAGAATTTGTTCATCAGAGAGCAACTTTTCATGTGCCGGTCATTTCCCCGTCTTACCACTGAGGGGCAGTAAAAAGAAAGGCAGCTGACACAAGGACACAAAGTTAAAAAGAGGTTATCACATTATTTGCAATCGCCCGAAGGCAATAACGGTGAACTCTGCCTTTATATGTATGTAGGGAGATAGTGATGAAATAAGAATACCTCGTCCATTCTAGTATGCAAACAGCTTATCAGGGCAAAGAAATGCTGAATAAATACTTCTATACTTGCATTTAAATTTGGCCTCAGTGTGGACAGTTACATTTGAAATGCATTAAATGTGCAGTAACGCTCAGCACCTGTCAAGAGACGGACGGAGTTATAATGCCAATGAGAATCTATAGCACTGGTTTGCATTGCAATATCCATCTGTATCTGCAGAGCATCTCCAGACTGAAGACGAGCAGGACTTCAGTTACAAACCACAGTGTTCTCCTTTGGTATTTTTTCAACCTGAATAAAGGTGACGTTCTGACGTTCTGCCCAAAAATAAAAACAGGTTGTTGCATCTCCGAGTCTTCCAGAAGCATTTCAAAGTGACCCTCAGAGCTGTCAAACACAGCAGAGACCTAAAGCTTCCTCCACCCACAGCGCTACTCAATTTCATCATTCAATGTCCAAACTGTTGTTTTGCAGCAAATTAAACTCTTCCAAACCCTCTCGGAAAGGTCTTGTTTGCCTTTGCAATTGCCGCTGAAAGAGGCAAATCTATAATTTCGGCGGGGAAACGTAGTATCCCCTCGAACGCCATAGCATGCTTCATGAGGTGTAAGTGATCTTGAATCCATTATTTATGACCTCCTTTCGCTACCATTACACTGAAGAGTGGGATCCTGTTGTACATAGAGGCTGTTTTGCTAAACAGTTCTCCAGCGGAAAAAAGGCACTTGTGCCCTCACACTACAAATCAACTTTGATTAATGTTCCAGTCTGTCACGGCATGCAACATTTTACAGCGGCAGCCGTTCAGAGGGAGCCCGGGGTCGATGCTGAACAACACGATGTGGCAATATGCGCTGCTGAGCAGGCTGTGTCCTGGTGAGAAGACGACCCCAGGGTTTATGGATGACATATTAACATTTGACAATATCAATACACTTTTATTGATGGATTATAGGGTCCTGTTACACGCACGCACAGTGAAGTGTTTGAAGATGAAATGTTACCCCTTATAAATTGAGTTGAGCCCCCTGACGCCATCATCAGAGGGGGCGACTGCGCAACAGCAAAGGGAAATGTCAACATTTTGCTTCTAATTAGAGCTCCGAGTGTCGTGTGAACTTAATGGTCTTAATGACTTAAGATGATTTTATCTCACTTATTCCCTGATGGAACAACAGATCCTCAATGCAGACAAAGTCGTTCTTCTTCCACATGCATGCACGTTGGTGTGTTACGAACTGTGTGAAATGCTCCTTTATTGAGCTGAAGCTACAATGTTTCCTGAAAGATGAAGGTAATTTGTTAACGTTTGTATCTATGTGTGTGAGTTCTTGTTTTTTCTTGTACGAAATAAGTGCATGAAAGCATTTCCAGCTCTCTTGTGATTCCGTGTGCGTGTTGCTCATGACCTGCAGAAGGTACTGGCTCATTGTCTACCAATATTTGTTATCTCATGTGTTATTCATTTGAAAGCTGTTTTGCTGTTTGCTCTCCTCATGCTATCTGCCGTCCTCACACGAGGTGACTGTCCCCGGCTGTCGCCTGAACTCAGACGGATCGCTGTTGAGTAAAAGTGCGAGGACTTTGTCAAACTGCTTCATTATCTTCAATCACGTTTCAATCCATGTGATGATATTTGCATAGTTATTATCAAGAAGTCCCCCCCCCAAAAAAAAAACTCCTTTCACATACATCTGTCGTCTTCCCTCTTAGTTCTTGGCTTAAAAACAAATGATTTTTCATAATCTAATAAAACATTTCGTAATCAAGTCAAGCGTACCTGACGTGTTTTTCTGTCCTAATTTGCAATGAATGCAATAACACAGATGTGTCCTTGCTTCTAGCAGGAAACGGATTAGCACTGGATTTTTTGTTATATTGGTTGTTTGTATCAGGTTTAATACTAATGCACTGATGAAACATGATTAGGATTGTTTTGAAGGATGTCTCCGATGACGTCGGGAGAGGTGTCAAAAACACAGTGTGAACATCCGCACCCTGTATCCATACTGTGGATGCACCGGGCTTTTATTCAACATTAATACTGAGCTGGGGAAACATTGCACTCCGAGTTCTCTAATTACAATGCAGCTAATGTATTATTTCCTCCCCATGTGGGATTACTTTCATCTCTCCCATTAAGATGCACATTTTGTTTGGATACTCAAATTACAAACCCCATATTAAATTTGACTGTGCAAAAAGGCATTGATCATAGCCCCGATTGCTGCACTCCAACTTTGATTTAATTTGCACTTCCATTAATATCTATGAGACGTCCGATTGTCGTCTTGGGCATATTGATGGTATTGTAAGCCCTGCCTTCATATAATGTTCCCCAGCGGCAATGAGGAAATGTTACAGAGAATTAGGCCGAGAAGCAGGCTCAGTGGAACTGGCACTCCAGTCAGAAATTCATTACCCTAATAAATAGAGGTGGGGGGAGAGAATCTTAAGAGAAATTGTCTCCTTCTCTCAACCACAAAACACACAAAAAGCCCTCCCATTGACCCGAGAGTGAATGACTATAGGCAGCACTCAGGTGCTGCTCATTGTCGCAGCCCTTACACCCAAATGTCTTTGGTCCCTGAGAAATCTTTAAAACGTGCTTGACTCAAGAGTATCTCAGTCATTTGCTGACTCTCTGTTACAAGCTTTAATGTCTACATACTGAAGTATTCGAACGTGGCTGCCTCGTGGTGGCAATTCAATTAATGAAAATGCATAGGATACAATGGACATTATTAAAAGAGAGTACAATACGGCTGCAGCCGTGGATTCAGTGCTTGCTGCATGAGTGTCAAGCCACGCTGATTTCTTATGTTGATTAATGAAGTGCCAACTGAGTATATAAACTGTTTCATTCCTTTGTTGAAGCCTTGACATGCTGTTTTCTGTGGGGAAAACACTACTGGAGCCCAGAGACATGAGTTATGCTGTAATTAATGCAATCATGAAGATGAAAATAGCTGTTGTTGCAGCTAAAGAACGACAATGTGGCGCGTGTAGAAGCGAGGAAGAAGATTCATTGTTAGGTGAGTGCATTCGGGGACTGTGCCGTCCTCCGAGACTGTATATCCTTCAGTTAGTAGCATCTCTGAAACAAATATGTTTTACTGCGTCTCTCACTCTCTGTAGCACGGCTTCTCTTCCAGACATCTGCAAGCTTTTCAGTGGATGGCACAATTTCCCTTTCTTGTTTTTAAAAAGGGGGAGGGCTCCGGTTCTCTTACGATTCTGCCAGAGTGATTCATTTGCAGGTCATTAAAATACTCGTCTTTTGAAAGCGTTGGGCTGCTCAGGTGGCGAAGCCTGTGCAGGGGAGACATGTCGTAAATAAAGGCAGCTACATTTCAAATGCAATAAATAGGGGACACCTAAGGACCTTGCATGATTGCAGACATCTAATCATTTAATTTATGCGTGTCTAAAGGAGCCCTCATTAACATTCAAGTAGCACTCATCTGTCTAGCGGGAACATTCCGAAGGCTGCATCACTCTCAGATGGAACGTATCTATTTGGGCAACACAGCATGGCTACACACTCAGAAAGCACCTTCTCGCCTTCTCCCTCAATGTCACGAGAGACACAGCATGTAGCTCTCATAACTTGTGTGTGATTTGTGATCCAGTGATTGTGTTGCTGTTAATGTGGAGACCCTGTGACAAAGTTAAAGTCATATTCTCTAGGTCACAGCACAGTAGGGACTAACACTTCCGACCGCATCGTGCCAAATCATTCAACCTTTCTCGAAGCGCTCCGGACGGAAGGTGCAGACCGGACTGCATCTGAAGACGGTCATCATCACCCTCTTTATGGAGATGGCTGAAGCATGTGATGTTTATTTTTCAGGATCGCCTGAAGTCTTTGTTAGCACTGCGATCCGGGTAGCACCTCAGTGTCTGCACAACAGACCCATGCATGACAGAAACTCAATAATAATTGGCGTGGTTTGCTTGTGAGTGGCTGCTGACAGCTGCTTTGTTCTGTGGTCAGGTTTCATATTTAACACATCAAAGAGTCGGGATACTTCACACTCCGCTAAGGACTAATAGCAAGTCTGACACTTTGTTGTTAAGAGAGGAGTGAGTTGGTCTCTCTTTGGCACGGAATAAAGTCAAGTTGCATTTGGTCTTGCTTATGTCACATTCCTGTGAGATAAATGAAGTCATACAATCTTTTACGAGGAACAGTAAACATCATAGAGGAAGCCCCGGTGTTTACAATGATAATGAGAAAATGATTGGCAGGAAATTCCTGCATCATGAAAGCGTATTTGAAAAGCGTCCGTTGCATGAGTAATCATCAGTAAGCATGTGGATTTCATAACTGTTGTGGATGTGACGCGCCCTGTGGGGGGAGGACGCTACAAGTGTCTGTACGACAACTACGATGTTGTTAGATCACTTACTTCAGTGCGACAGAGAAAAGGTGAAGAACTCTTTGTTCACCAAGCCCCGCCCCCAACTGCTGTCATCCAATCAAAGCCTAGCAACCGTAGCTCTGGATGTCTCCACATGTTGAAGCGGCATGCACAGGGCTTGATGAATGATGAAGGTTTTGAACGATTCTGCAAAGCAAAAAGCTTTAATGTAAAAGAGTGAGGACTTGAATAAATACTGTGTTTATCTGCTGCCATCATTAGCACATTTCAACTAGTTTATCTTCCGAGCGTTACTTCCAAGGACAGCATATCATTAACTAAGTACATCAGTTTGTTCTCTTGCATGTTGCAAACATCACAACTGTACCCACTGCGTCCTGAGTAGGCCACCCTCTGCTGTTATGTTGTTATGTTGGACTGGTGATGGGAAATATGGCACTTTGAAGGGAGCTGGGTCTCGCGGCTCCCTTCCTTACTGATGGTCGTTCAAAAGAACGCCTCATTATGCTTTCCTATTTTTGGCTGGACGACAACAGCGGGGCCACTGGCGCCATTTATTTTTATCGAGGAAAATTAATATTGCATCCGTCTTTTTGTTTCTTTTACTGCTGTGTTTTCAAGTATTGCTTTTTTTTTTTTATCCCCAAACACTTCTGCCCCTTGTGACAGGCTTGGTCATTAAATGTAAATTAATGTACAGCTGGCTTTGGTCAAAATGATCAAAAGTGTGCATCTAACCATGTGTAACTTCTACATTTGTTCCAACCATACATATATTGAAAAGCATTGTATCCTTAACCAGTGTAGCACCACTAAGTTTGGACACATCTACTCCTGCTCTTTATGGGGGGAATTATATTTTTTCGGTAACATGTATAACAAACTACTGCAAACTGGAACTCTTTTAAACACACAAGATGCTTTGAAGACTCCTGTAGTGACAAAGGAGTTGTTTTAGAGGTAAAGACAAGGACAAAGGAGCATGTCAAAGAAATATCTGTCTGAAACAGTCAAGGCAAGTTCTATGGCCTGAGCAGCTGTGTTGGTCTCTATATTGGTATTAGAAGATGACTTGAAAGCATTAAAGAAAGTACTGGATCCCGGGCAGGTAAAGAAAGTGTGGTTTAATATTCAACTACACTTTGTGCCCGGAGGAAATGAGGAGAATCTGCAGCCAAAACCCATGTTGTTCACTATCAAAAGAGACAGACTCAGGCTTATGTACACTGGCCTTCAACAAGTATACAGACATCAGGATGACCCACAGGAGAAGAACAAAGAGAGTAAAAGGATTCCTGTTTGAACAGCCCGACTCTCGATGCTCGACGACCTACCATCGGCCTCCGATCTTCACCCTAATAGTGATTTGGGACGTTAGTGTAATGGGAAGTCTTGAGGACCAACAGGCATAGAAGAACTCTTCCCATTGCCTCCTCAACTCACCAAACATGCAAGCCTACAAGCCGTTTTCAGTCGTCGCACAATGAATGGGAACAAACAACATTCATTCATTTTATATTGGCAGTTAAAGACAATTTTGATTGTTTATTTAATTTAATTTAATTGTGTTTAATTTAGAATGTTATTAAAGAAATATCGGGATAGTGACACTAGTATTTCTCCGTGTTTATCCTTGGTGGCTACGTTAGTTTAGGCTACAATTAGCAGGTCCATCCTGCTATTTATTGAAATTAGGGCAAAACAAAATTCCATTATTTATGTGAGACCTAAATGGATAATCAACTGGTGAAGATGATGCTTATATATATAAAAAGAAGACAGTTTAAGACGGTTTTATTGTTAATACAACAAAAAAACACTCAGATATCAGTCCATGTTTTCAAGCTAACGTTAGCTAAATTAGCTAGCTCTCAGATAATACCTGCCTATACCAATTAATTGTCTCTTCCACCAACAAAGTAAACTTCTGAAGTCAAGAGCTCATCATTTGATTCATTTTTCAAGAATATCAAGCGATGGCCACGGGTAACATCCACGTCACTGTGCGGGTGGAAAGACGGTCGTAGCAGAGGCTTAGCTAACGGTTGATTAACGTCGCAGCTCAGACATTTGCAGCACAAGCTTTGAAAACAGGGGAGATCAATCCACAGCTGATGCAAGTCTCATTAGGATTCAGTGTGAACTCAGAGCCTGGAGGAGAGTGGAAGTCTGTGAGGGGCGATGTGATGAGTCCACCCGTCAGCCCCGGAGTACCTGGAACATCCCGACCTTTTAATGTAAGGTAAGCCAGGGTGGGGGCATTTAAACAACTCCACATTTTAACTGATGCAGAAGGACTGAGCGAGGCATGCTGTTCTCTATAGGCAGTATCTTGAAGCATTTTGATGTCTCTAACAAGAACACAATAAATTGTTCCTCATTATTCAGTAATTAACTCCAATGCACTGGGTCCCCATCCCCCTGCGCCATGCTCTAAATCACCCTCCTCCCCTATTCTCCTCCTGCTTCACAGCTCTTTAATTTCCTCTATGCTGTGGGGGGTGAGGGCAAAAGAGGGTGGAAGGGGGAGGTGGGGGCAGCTTGATGCACTCCATCATCCCCTTGCCACCCTCTTGTCACCCCTTGGCCCGTCTGAGCCACACCCTTATCCTTCCTCCCTCCCGTCCTCGTGCCAGTTTGTCAGCTATAGCTAGGTATTTGAAGTGCAAATTCAAACGGAATTTCCAGAAAAAAAAATGCAAATTTAATGCATATTTCTATCCGCTGACAGCATGCAAACATTTAGAGTTGGTTCATTAAGATAAACTGCCAATTTCACTCATTTTCCTGTCCCATTAAGCCCTTGCAGGAGAGGAGGACGCAGCAAACTGACGGATTTAGACCCATCAATCATTCATTAACCTGAGGAACATCACAACTTCTTTATCGTACACATTTGATGTTTTTGTCTCCCACTTCCTCTCTTCTTCTCGTCTCTTCAGTGGACTGAAAGCTTCAGTGGCCTTTTCAATCACATGCTTGGTGCACTTCATATTTTATTGCGCCAGGCCTGTTTCAACACTTTACTCTGGCATTGGGTCTAGAACATCAGTTCGTTTTCGACTTCGTTATATAGACAAAGAGCCTCTGGAGGCAATCGGATAAACATACAATAACTGAAAGCAAAGAAATACCTGATAAATCTTTTTATTGATATACAAAAGTTATAAGTTTGTTCTTCTTTGAGAGTAAATACACCATCCAGCACTTTTGTCACTCATAATATCAAATGATATAAGTTTATATAAATGGTTTTGATTGGCTTGACAGGTCTCCAATCAGATGGAAATCTAATGCAGATCGGTCAAAGTTTTTACATTGTGCTTTTGTGTAAAAGCGTATTTTGGGATACTTGGAGATTTAAATCTAAAGAGTCTCTCTCAATCAAGACAGTGAGTCCATTGGCAGTGTTTGGTTGTCTTTTCATGGGGCTTTCCCCTTCCTCCTCTCCTCTTAATTGTTAAAATGAGGTCAATTGGAGGCTGAGTCAAATCACCTGTCATTTCAGCTGGGAATCATCTGCTGATTGAAAGGTATCATAAAAACCTGCCCAGGGCCTGGTTTTCGCCGTGCCTGCTGGGAGTTCCTTTTGTGCCTTGACAATTTCCGCCCATGGGCACACAACTCACTTTACTTTCTCTGTCGGAGATTAGGCGGGAAGTCTTGGGTGACACACATCCACACACATGGCCCAAATATAGATTCAAGAGAGTCAGTAGTGTCAGGCGCAATTCCTGGAGGATGTTGTGGGGAGTGTTCGTTTTCCACTATTAACGCCCCTGACCTAATTGAGGATGATGCTCACACACAGCACATCCCTACAAGAGAGTGAGGTCAGGTTCATTTGAGGGGGTAATTGTGAAATAGGCATGTAAACTAGGACAATAGAACAAATGATAAAAAATTAGGACAGATGACAAATGTCTGGATATAGTAATGAATGTGGTTTTGTCGTCCAGCAGCAGTAACTGTAAATGGTATGGACTGAATCATGTTGAGTGTTTTTGCAGTGTTCGCTGTCTCGTAATGTCATAATTTGGCAGCGCTGAATGTTATTTTCTACGACATCTGGGTGTTTTGTTCAAACATTGCTCTGCATCATGAGTGTAACTATGAGAAACACATGCGACAAATACGTGGAGTGACATCAACTTGAAAGCACCCGGACACTCTCCACCTTGTTGACGTGCTGCAATGACAGAGAGCGGTACTCCCATACACTTAGAAATGTCCCTTATACTTAAGAAAATCACAGAGAAAATATTAACACAGAAAGACCATTAAAACAGGCTTCAATAATTCTGGAGGAACGATGCTACATGAAGCTTTGGGATGTGCTTTTCCACATGGATTTAGTCTTGTGGAACACTACATAAGATGCTGACAAACCCGCTTTTGAAATTAAAACCCTCTAAACACATGGCATTAATATTTAATGATGCTGCTTCCTCGGGAGGCCACTCTGGGCTGCAGCACTGTGTCTGAAGGGAGATGGTATTAGCACAGTGTGCTCTGGAGGAAGAGCAGCTTCACACTAATGAAGCGATCAGGGCCTGAACTCTGAAGAAACCTCGTATCCGATTAGTGAGCAGAGATGCATGTAAACATGGCGAAGCTACACGCGATAAGATCACTTTGTTAATGCGAGTCTTGTGTCACTAAAGACAACAGTGGGGCGGCGTGAGGCGTTTTGAAGTGTTTTGCTGGTAACAACACATTTCACATTTAATCATTCCAATGTTACAGTTTCTTCTTGACCCTCTGCACAAGTGTTCTGAATTATCCTGAGAACCGGAGGAGTAGTGTGCAAACCGACGGGTGTTAAGGTGCATGCATGTGTTGTGCAGCAGTGAAAAACCCACCTGACCTTGTTCTGATCCGCCCGGCCGGGATGGGACGGCGTTTTGAAACTGGCCAGTAAAGATCGGGCCATTTGGATGTTGTTAAAAAAACATTAGCATTCCTGAAGCCCATACTAGTCCCAAAGCCATCAGGTAATTTGAAAGAGATCCAGTGAATTTAAGATGTGCAGATGTTTTCGCTTTAATACTGGCATCTGTTTATGCAGACACACTTTATGTTCGTAAAACCACAAAGGGCCTCCAATAGGTTTTATGGAGCAGTATGAGCTGGAGCACTCAGCTTTGTAATTGTGCTGCACCAGGTAATGAGAAAATTGGTCACAAGCAGTGTTCCCTGCAGATGTAACCCGAAACACACAATTTTGTACAGCATGTGCCTTATTCACATCGCAGCTTTCACTGGGTCAAACACGGACTTAGTTTACTGTATCAGAAGACTAATCCCCTCTAGAATCTATCTGAAGTTATCCATTGAATTTTATACAAAATATATATGAAACATAAAGTGTAACCAAAGTAAGCTTTAGTCTTCTCAGAGAGACGTGTGAGTGATGTGTTGAACCTTTGTGTTAAATCCCTCAACTTCCCTGATGAATGCTGAATCCAAAACGTTCAACACCACTAATCACAAACTCAGATTTTTAAGAGATGGAGGATCTTTGTTATCATCTCTGTATTCTGTCCGGGTTTTAAAGTTTTAAATCAAACTACTTTTATCTTCTATTAGTTCTGTATAAAACTCTGACTGGTATACTGAGTACAGTATATAACGGGTCGACCTGATCAGAACTCTACACCATTAAAATAATTAGGTGAATGCTAACTTCACAAACTATTAATTTGCAATTTTAATTCAACATAATTATACAATGTTGTTATTCTTGCTTTATGTCAATAGCTATTATGAATAGCACGATAGCACGAATACAATGCAATTTTTAAAGGTACAATTTGTACTCGATCTGAGCAAGCAAGCGCCTCATATTTCATACTCCAAACCAGTAGGTGGCAATATATTACCTTGTAGTTGTGTCCAATCCTGTTGTAAAAGACAAGTCAATGGTAACTTCCCTTGCATGACCCCGAGGGTGAAGCTCTCGATTTACCATTTGATTTACTTCCTAACACTCACCCATCTTCCCAAGTTCTGGATAAAAGAATTAGATCGCTGTTATTGAAATAGTTTTGCTTTGTAGGGTAGCCACAACTCCTTTGCAGAACAGTGAATCAAAATCACCTCTTAAGGAGGCAAGAGGGACCGTCGCTAGCTGGTTCATGTTAAAAAATGTCCCCCCTTTCTAATTATCCCATTAATCCCCTGCTTTTGATTACATGTCATTGCTTTAAAATCCCTGCTGTGAATTCATATTTGTCAATGTGATCTGAATGTGATGATGTGGTAATAAGAAGACCCTAACCTAGTTTAAATATTTCATTCCTGTATTACTTTTACCAAATGTTAACAGAGCTGATATGTGTCATGTGTTTGAGGAGGAACAGAATACCGTTGATAGTGTTCTTTTTCCACACTAAAATAAAGATTAAAGAGACACAGTGACATCAAAGTGAAGCAGCACTGATATAGTTGCCCACTAATTAATTCCTCTACCACAGTATAAGAATATCCTTTTTTCAGTTGTAATGGAGATATGGAAGTTACGATGAGAACACAGTGCAGTGGAAGCTCCTCTGTCTGCTTTACAGACGCAGTTCACCTCAACACTCTCATCCGCCTCACAACTGTATCGTAAACTGAGGCCACAGTGCTCCTGACAACTTCACTCTAATAGTGTCATTGTTTGTGGAGTGATATTACTCTCTTGATCTCCATATGTAATGTCAGAAAACAAATGTTTGGTAATTGAACGTAATCCAGTAACGCCGCGTCGTCCGCCTCCGCACTCGCGCTGACCTCTCCGGGAAACAAACGACGATCAAGAACAATGTTGTGCTGTATACTGTCTCACACTGACATAGCAGCCATGCTCCCGTGTTCATTTCCCATTATGTGACAAGGACATATTTCAGACTGAAGTGATCCAAACAGTGATCTAGCACTTGAGAGAACTGTCTTTGAGAACAGAGGTCGAGGGGAGTGACAAGGACGAGCGTCCTACAAATGCCGTATCCAACCGCTCCTGTGTTTCCAGTGGCACTTCAACTGAAATAGGCCCGCTCAACAGGGGACAGGCTTCAAGATTTTTTTTTTTTTTCTGTATACTTCAGAAAGACTATCATGTGTAAGCTTGAGCCCTTGTTGATGTGTCTCTTGTTGGTGTGCGAGTGCGTCAACAGAGCAGCACTGGAGCTCGCAGGCCCCAAGGCCGGTGTATTTCTGTAATGACACTGCTGCCACGCTGCATAGTGATGTGTAACTGCACAATTCAAATTCAATACACTACATTAGCCAGTCTGTTAGGTATTCATCCACTCAGCATCTGCGGCAGAAGGTTATTGTTGTCACAGGCATGATGGGAATATCTGTATAAACTAAGTTAGAAAGCATCAATAATGTGGAAAAATGTGATAACAAGAACAATTTTGGCCTTAAACTATCAACAGTCCATCACTACAGCTACATATTTATATTATCTGGATGATGACTTCCTTCTTACTGCGAAGCCTGTGAATCAACACGACTTAAGTTGTGACTTTAGCACTGTTGTAAGAACATTTGAAACTACAATATGCTGCTGCATTAGTTGTGCAGGTCCTGTAGGACCTGCTCGTAACTGCAACATCAACTGTTTATTGATTACCAATTGTAAAGTAACTGCATTATTTATAATATACCTTACTTATTATTCATACTTATAATATTGTATTCATTCAACCCACTCTGTCAAAGGAGCGTTAAACATGTTCAAATCTTCCACACCCGCACGTCAAGTCATCTGTATTGAATATGTGTCCACGTGGAAATGGAGATACGGTGGTTCTGATATCAAGCCAACCTTTATTTTGGAGGAATCTACTGACCAAAAATAGATACCTGAAGTGAACCTCATAGATTTCTTGCAGTCTTGCTATCAGTGAAGCTCATCAAAGTTCAAACATCCTCTGATGTTGATCACAACCGTGGGCCAGATACTTCAACTGTGTGGATTCATGACTTGTGTATTATTCCCTCAGATTTATAAAGTCTTATAAGTCATATCTTTCATGAAATCTGAATGTCCAAAAAAAGGATTTGTAACAAAATGAGTATGAAATAAACAGATGAGATAAAATAAAATAATGTCTAAAAAAAATCTAACTAAATATTAAATCTATTATATTGAGTTAAGTTTAGAAATTTGTCTTTAATTGTGAGCATAGAAATCACGTGATCATATCAACCTCAACAAACAAACACCATTATACTTACATCTATACATTACATATACATCATATCATCTCAGGACAGTTTACCAATTCCTCCCCTGCTGCACCATTCAAACATGAACCAGACAATCTCCCTAATCCCCCCCTCCCCACACGTGCATGCTTTGAATCTGTCATTTCTGGTTTGTGACATGGGACAGCCTCGATACTGATCTTTGATAATCCAACCAGTTTCTCACGAGGATTATCGCGGCTCTCCTACTAGTGATAGCATAACTCAGAAACCTCCATCGCGAGCTCCAGACAGTCACCAGCATCATCACAGCAAGCGAGCAGGCCGCAGTCCAAGTCCACGTAAGAGTCATCGTCGCTGCTGGATGAAGCATCCGTTGCAGCGTTGACCTGTTTGTAGTCGGGACAGCAGAGATTGGCAACCGGTTTACAGCAGTCAGGCAGCATGTGGATGATATCGTAGAGTCGACAGTAGAGACAGTTCAGGATGATCCCTGCACAGTCGACTGAGGGAGACACACACAGTCATCGTGTCAATTGCATTCAAAACATTGTGTTATTGTTTTAAGCATTACTCAGTTTTAGTAACATAAATCATCTGTGTTGTTATATGAGCTGCCGGTCTGCAGTTGTATCTAATAACATTTTAAAAGCCTCCTTTCCTTCCTTTACACATGCATAATTTAGGAAAGAAAGCTGTTTGGAGACATAATCAATTACCAGAATTCTCTCCTGTATACTCGTTTCCAAGTGGCAATGTGGTCGCAGTGAAACAATGTGCTATGTGTCTTCCCAGCAGCCTTTGCCAAATGGTGCCCCCATGGGTGCTATGAAGCATGAGATCATCAAGTGACACTGACCATGAGCAGGTTACTCACCACACGCATATTGTTGGAATGTCCTTGTGACTTGTGCTGCAGTGCACAATCCTCTGTATGTTTTTTTTATTGCACCTGCATTAGGAACACTTAGAAATGTCTAATGCATGATAATACAACATGCAAGGTTTTGGGCTAAAGAGAACACAACGATTCTTAGTTGCAGGTGATAACACACCAATCAAAACATATTTTCCAATATTACATTCGATTTCAGTCAATAGATCCCTCTGAACTCTACACACTGATCCTTTTAGTGCATAAGAACGTAATCCCTCATGTTGCTGCATCCCCCAGTCGGGGTTCTACTTTGGTTGCCATTCTTTTTGCATTAGTCTTTCTCTGTTTTGCTGCAGTTTCAGTTTCTAAATTATTCACACATTTTCATAATTGATTATATGTAAGCATTTTCCCAGCATGGTGAAGCATAAAGCTTAGAATTTGTCATTTTTTTATTCTGTCTGTGGTGTGTGGCGTTATTATTCTGCATATTAATCATCGTTTATTACATCAGTAGAAAAGCTGTGTGCAACACTTTCACCGAGGACTCAGTTTGTTTTTCCTCTCATGATGTCAGTGTGTGTTTATCTAGACTGATTTGGGAGCTGTGTGCGGCATCAGACTGGTGCGATGAAGAGCTGATGTCACTAACCTCCCGTGTTGCTCTGCTGAGAAGACGACAGGGAGTCTGTGGTGGCGGATGCTGTGGAGGAGGATCTCCTCAGGTACGTTTTCAAAGAGAACAGTGGGGCAGTCTGGCTGTCAGACTCGCTGGGCTGCTTGATATCTGTGTCTATACCAGACTCTCCAGGGTCAATGTCAGCAGCTGTGCTGAGCCTCCAGGCACGGACCTCAGTCTCACTTTGGATTCTTTCTGTCCAAGAGATGAAATATTATCCAACATATAGGATCTGACCGATATACAACTTGCACTTCAAGTGGCCTGATTTAAGTCCTGTTTGTCACTACAAATATGTTCTAATTAAAGATCCCAATACGATACGAACCCACACAACAACATACACAATACCACACAATTCAACGTGACAGGACATGATGACGACTGATTCTGGCCTGTGCACAGTAGTGGAGAATGATAGAAGTCAATATTACCTCTAAAACTGATCATTTGCATGCAAACTCAATCCATAGTTTCTACTTGTCAGCATAAGAACTTTTAGAACAGCGTTTATACCACCAAAGTTCACTAAAAGTCCGGTGAAACCAGATTATTAGGAGTTTGTTTCCTGAGTACGATGTGCTTAAAAAAAATAAAACGTCTGATGAACTCAACTTAAGTAATCGATCAAACGTAATATTGGCCCTTGACTCAATGTAAATAATTCAGTTTCAGTTATTTAGCCTGTTTTTTTAAGTCCATACAACCTATTTTCTCATGGCAGAGAAAATGAATCTGCCTACAGTTGTAGTCCACAACAACGTGAAGATCATGAGCCAGGTGTGCTGTTCATCTTGCATAAACTGCTAGCTTGAAGCGTTAGCTTTGGTGCTTTCTGGCGATTACCCCGACACTCACACAGAGGCACACGTGTGACCTCTAAATTTATAGGAGAAAGGAAGTAATTACCAATTTTGTGGGAAGGGAAAAGTGAGTAGTAACAGCGAGTAAGTTAGCAAATTACTATAAGCAGGGAGTCATAAGTAAAGAAATAATATTTCTTCTGAGAAGCATAATAAATAGATTGTTTTCGATAAGGATCCCAACACTGACGCTAATTGATGAGCATGAGAGGTGCTGGTTGGCATATTTTTTAATTTGTGCAGACGCCGGCTAGTTGTTTAGCCCTGCTTCCATATTTTATGTTAAGCTAGTGATAAACATTTACAAACTGCTTCTTTCAGACTCCATCCATAGACGGATACATGTGCAGAATATAAGTCATGTAGCTGTGGATTCTTTAACTGCTACCAGCGGGAACATTCATGGCAGACAAATTAAACGCAGCCATAACCTGTCCATTATGTTTTCAATGCTGCAGCCCTTCTAGTCGAAGCTAAAGCACGGGGAAATAGATCAGAGGAGATCGAGGCTTCACGCTGTGTCACTCTGCGGAACAACAAAGATGAGACGTCCAGCAGTTCACGTGTTTTATGGCCTCTGAAGCAGCTTATGAGAAGTGACCATGCTGGCACCTATGAAACCATTTAAACCTCCTCACAGCATCTATTGAAGAGCACTTGATTCCAAACACATGCGCTCGGTAGATCTCCCGAAAACACCGGTGCAGTTAGGCTGTGAACCTCCTATACTGCAGGATCTGTTGGTAAATGTTTGATTTAAATAGATATTAATGAATTATTGCGCTGGCGTCAGACTGTTTACTTTTTCACCACCTATTTGAAATGAATTATTCACCACTCCTTTCTCTGTTTTATTTAACATTTAATGCCCAATGATTTATTCACATTCTGGACACATTTTGGAAGGTGGACTAAACTGTGGTTGTCTCACCCAAATTGTTGAAAGAGACAATCAAATGGATTTTGCTGTTAATTTTTATATGTATGAAATAACGATCCTCATAATAGTGCCCCATGTTATAAACTTTGTTCAGGTAGAATTTCCCTCTTATCTTAATTGTCTTTTTATCAGATGTGACTGAATCGGAGAAGAAATGAGATATTAGTATTTAAAGTACAGCAAGTTAAAACAAACTTTAAAAATCGGTGGCGCCTGCATGTATATTTGAGCTCAAAAGCAGGGTGATGCTCCGGGGTTATCTAATGAATTAAGCAAGACGTGCAGCTGGTCCATGCCCATGACCATTAGCTGATAGAGAAATAAGGCCTGCAGGCATGCGATGCATTTTTCAGGTTTTGTTCTGGCGTTTCACGAAGCCGCCCGCACTCATAAACACCAGAGATTCTCTGAGTGGAGGATCTGAAGATAATATACTTTTATGTTTTAAATCAAAATGCAAACTTAATTTTGGAAGCAGAATCATCAGACGGAAAAACATCTGCACACTTTAAAGAGTGTGTGTAAGCAAGCAGCGAAATACATTTGTTTCATTCTTTTTTTCAAATACCTTTGTGTGGGAAATTGTTCTGAAACCTTTCAACATCTTATAATTCGCCCTTCTGAAGCACTCTCGGACTCTTTGTATCATGAAGCAGGAAACTGACTCTTTACAAGGAGCCCAATGACTCAGGACTGAGAGCATCTCCACAGACCTGAGTCACATTAGAAAGACGTACCTCCTCCTACCCACGCAGAGCCCTCCTCAGCAGCGCTTCCTCTTCTTTTGTCTTTCACGTCGGCTCTCACAGTAATTTCATCTGCCATCGAGTCCATTGCATCACAAACAATGCAATTACTAAGACTATCCTGTTCAACTCAACCTAAGAATATGAGGCGACACACGACAAAGGCCAGTGTCGAAACAGTGTTACCAGACCTCTGTGTCTTCGTACGCTCCCAAGCTTCCAGGATTAGGTTCTCATGTAGCGCGCTGCAACGTGCTACAGTCTTCTTGTCCTGGCAACTGTTTACTTCGGCAAAGCAAAGAGCACCCAGGACAAATTATCCTCCACATTGCACGGGGTCCATTTGGCCTGCTGCCTGCTGACAGCTTCTCCAATGTTCCAATGACGTTGGCAAATATAATCGAGATCCGCTCCTATTGAAACATTACTCAGACCAAGTCAGCAACACTTTATCAGTTTAAGTAGTATCTCTCCATCGAGTGACAATGAAGCCAAAAGGTAAGTGCAGAGCATCACATATTGACAGGAAATAGTCCATAAAATCTATATTTCCCCATGCAGATGAATTACTTAGCAATAAAGACACAATATAAACAGGTTTTATAATTTAGAAGCGATGTGATTGTGATACCATGTTTAGACCCTTTTGTGTCAGGCGATACTGAAATATTTCACAGATACCAATTACTGTAAAGAAAACACACACACACACACACACACACACACACACACACAAGCTGACGGTA
>CAAKHC010019484.1:290160-316084 GCA_901007825.1 Macroramphosus scolopax | reverse complement strand
TGTGTGTGTCTGTAGCCTCTGTGTGTGTGTCTGCAGCCTCTGTGTGTGTGTGTCTGCAGCCTCTGTGTGTGTGTGTGTGGGCTGTGTGTGTGTGTGTGGGGGGGGGGTGGGGGTGGGTGTGGGTGTGGGGGGGTGGGGGGGGGGGGGGGGGGGGGGGGGGGGGGGGGGGGGGGGGGGGGGGGAAGGGTTAAAGAAGAGATTACACACTGTTGGAGGAGAAAGATTGCAGGGTGGAGTTATGGAAATTATGTAGAGAACTTGCAGAAGGAAGATGCCCTATAGAAGTGATCTACAAATAACCGTCCGACAGACGTTTCTTTTTTTAATCAGGCAGTTTGAGCCAAAGAAAAAAAAACTTGGTTTGATAGTAAAGTGAATATTTAAAAGTGAACTGTACTATAAAGATCTGTTACACTGTGAGAGGGAGCTGCTTCCCTCTCAGTGTCCGACGTGAACTGAACCCAGATTCTCACAAATGTTTATTTGTTCAGCGACTGATGTTTTATCTGTTGTCGTTATGTTCAGCTACGAGGGGACAAAACAAGAAGAGCAGCACAACGCCAGAGATGGCCGGCGACCCGGCTTGTAATTGCCGGTGTCAATATTTAAATTGTTGAAGGAAGTATTATGGACGCAGGCTGGTGTTGGGAGTTCTGTCTCGCCCCTCACCTATAAAAACTAACATCTGCTGGGGCATATATTAAGTTTAAAAATAACTGTACAGAGATCACCGGGCATAGTACAGTCAACCAGATGTCGTTTTAAAAGTGCCAGATGGAACAATGAAAGCGGGATTGGAAATTAGAAAAGTGCTGTGAAAGGTCAGATCAATTAAGAAAGCTGCGTTGGCTGCCATATGACAATTAAGGCAAGTTTAAAGCACTTGAGCCAACAGGGCAGTGGAGTGAGTGGCTGTCGCGGGGAGTAACTTCTTGGGGGCATGGCATCGTGTGCACGCAGGACAGGGAGCCTCCTGGACTGAAGTGCATTTGCACCAGGTCAAGGTTAATGACCCGCACAGATAAACTGATAGAACGCCTCACAGCGCTGCTCCCGACCTTTGTCCGTCAGTATTAAGGAGCCAATAAATTACAGCCGTGACTTTAAGTGACATTGAAATTTACTCTGGTCTAATGAGAGGAGGAGAGCGAGGGAGCAGGAGCCGACAGAGACGTATGAGGAGGGGAACGCGGCTCGTTTGCTTATTTGATTCTGTTTGTTTTTTGTCACTCAAGATCAAATCTAAAACCCACATCGCCCTTTAATGATTCCTACTGTTTGCCACGGCTCCGTCTTTTATTCCAGGCCATGTCAGCCCTGAAATAACACCGTACCAGAGATAACTGGCCCCCGCTGACGGCTTCCCTCGACACCCAGGAGTGCGCAGGAACCACAAGGGGGCAATATTTGCATTGTTTCCCTGCGTTCTCCCCAGGCACACACTGATTTACATTTATGTTTTGCATTTGCACATTTGGATCAAGTACAGTTCAGCTGTTCATTTACATTGCGACATGTTCACAGAAACCACGATAAGCTGTTTCCTGTAGCAACGACAGCTCACACCGTCTGACTAACAGGACCACAGGCGCTTCATGCTACAACTTACAGGCAATAATAATTCACAGGCTGCTCTTTTGATCCGGTTATCTTTTGGAAAATATGTCATCAGAGTAACATCTGTTGTCTTGCTCCGGTTTCCTTTTGGATTATCAGTCCATTGTTCTGAGCGGTCAAGCATGCGGTGGTGCAACACGCTGGAGATGTTCTTCTCCACACTAAACACTTTGAGCAAGACCATTTAGGAATATCTCACACAATTTGCTCAGTTGATTCTTCCAAAGTTCTGCTGTAAGCACTTTTGCAGTGTGCAAACGGAATTATTCATCAGCCTAACGATAACATAAATGCAGCGGTGACAGAATTTAAAGCACCCATGGAGATTACTTTATTTACTCATGAGAAAGAACACAACTCTCTTTTGCGGAGCGGCGTCTCTGTAAAACGATTCTTTTGAACTCTGTTCCCACTACACGGAGGAGGGTATATGTTAGGTCTGCTAATATCTCCATTTGCATGTCCTTGAAATACCGTTTTTATTACGGATAAGACTAAACCGTGTAGCGCCGCGTCTACGGCTGCTGCAGATTCACAGTGGGTTGTTAGTGTTGCACCTGCACCAGCATCTTCCACCGAGCTCTTCTCCCAGTGTTTTGTCTCCATTGATCGTCGGGCCACTCTGCTGGAATGTGGGAATTAATTAGACAATTTGTGTAATGGACTTAGGCACATGAAGACATGTGGGGCTCGACAGAGTGGCGGCATCCTGCGGCTCCCATTGTCCTTGAGGAACTCTCATCCAGATGTTCAAACGGATTGGAGGCCGACCTCTCACCCGCTCCTAATTATCATCTGAATGACAACATGGCCCAGATCAATAGTTCCCAGTCGCAGTTTGAGGATCACAGATAAGAAGCCACCATGCTGTCAGAGAGAAAATGCTAATGTAATTAATGTTCAATAATCCTCTGGCTAAAGATCTGCGTGTGGACATTAATGCCGGATATTTACTCCAAACAGACCAGCGAGGGACAAACACACCGACCTGGCAAACAAGGAGCCACTTTGGGTGGTCGAAGAGGAGGAGGAGGAGGAGACGTCCTGTTCAGAGGAGCTCATCATGATGTCGATGGGACTCCTCAGACTGGGCTGCAGGTGCATGTGTGTCATCTTCTCAGTTCAGAGTCATCTCAGATTTATACAGTAACGCAGGTTTAATCTCACTTTATGTTAAAGAAACATAATATGCACTTGAGAAGGACGCACTCTTTTTTGAACTAAAGGTCTTTTTGGGGGTCGGAAATATGATGTTTGTCTCTCCGATTCGACAGACTTGTTATCTTCTTTAAAATCTCCACTAGAAACAAAAAAAGCTCGGCAGGTTTAAATAAAGTTTGATGGAGCAGCATGAGGTTGTAATGACTGGTCCGTCAGCTTGTGAGTCATTCTTAAAGATCCGGTGTGACGAATTAAGGATGATCTAACAGAAATGGAACATAATGAATGTTTTCATTAGTGTTTCACCACCTCGAGCTGGGAATCTTTGTGTTTTCGCTAGCGACGAATGAGCACTTTGTATCTGCATCTGCAGAGATGAGAGGGAGAGGAGACGGCTCACTCTCTGGCTAATTGCATCATCAGCTCTGAACGATGTGTTTAATCCAGAATGTTTCGGATTAAGACTTTTTTTTTAAAACAGGTCGAGACGTCTTCAGGATGCAGTTTTGGATGAATATGGCGACTTTAATGCCGAGGCGGGAAGAGTCGCCAGGAAAAGCACTAATAAAAATAACTAATGTCACATGAAGGCAGAGCAGAGCAGCTTCCACTGCTGCTGTCCACTGACCTCCTGACGACTCCTCAGGCACCGCAGATCTCCTTCCTCTTCCTCTTCAAGGTGTGTTTTCCTCTTTGAAGCCAGCCACCACCTGCCACAGCTCACGACTCTCTGATTGACTTCATGATTAACTTCAGATTTTTTTTATCTTCTGCTCACAACAATGCGTCCCACTGAGACAATAGCAATTTCTCTGAGAAGTTTCACTCCTCATGATTCGAAATCATAAACCCAGCGTGTGTCAATGAGCATCCTGTCGTTGAATTTCACCGAGATGAATAAAACAGGTTGAGAGGAAATAGGCAGAGAGGCCCAATTAAAGAAATTTTTATTGTGAAATAGCGTCGGATCTAATCGGGACTTTGCCTCAGTAACTATTCCATTCCGGCGTAAATGATCTATATGAGCATTGAAGAGAGAAGGATCGGGATGTTTGTCTGTGTGCGGGGAGGCTGTATCGGCTACAAGATGGAGGGAGATGGAGCAATACAATTTATTCCTTAAGTGAGGTAAAGGCCATATTGCCTACCATTAACAGAGCAGAACGTCAGCACGGGCTGATAATTAAGTAATCCATGAGAGCCTGAGCAATATGGGACAATCACTAACATCCTCCGCTGCTTTGCCACATCAAGCCACTTGCGTTTTTTCTCCTCCAACATCAACATCAAATTATGCTGGAAAATATTATTGCATAGTGATTTGAAACTGCTGCCGTGGAGGAAAAAGCGTTCTGCTCGCAGCTCCGAACAAATGATTCCAGATAGATGAACTCATTTCAAAGACGCCTGTCGCCTGTCACACTTTTCTGATTTGCGAAAAGGTTTCCTGTCGGGATGAAGGGGAGAAGGTGGATGCTAGTTTTAGTTTTAAATGTTGTCTGATGTGTTTAAAGTGTGGGTCTGGAGTATATGTGGTTTATGGAGGGGGGGTAGGAAAATCTCCTTAATTCAAGTGATATCTAGGATAAACATTTATTAAACATCCAAGGTTTTTTAATTACACTAATAGTGACACACCTCATCATCAAGACTTTAGTATAGTATCTTGTGTGGATAAATATATTCAACATCTGCTTACTTGATTATAACTCACAATTGAATCGTAGTATTTAAGCACAAAGTGATCTTTAAGTTGGGCTGAAACATTAAATGTATAAACATGTTATCATGTTAATCACCTAAACCGTGAAGGCAACATCATTTATTGTTACATGTCTTATTTCGTGACTCACAGTTTGTTCTTACTTCTTCCTCCCAACCTGCGTTTCATCACATTGGTCCAGTTGTTACTGAAATATTTATCCAGATTGCAATTTACAACAGTCCACAATTGACGACAGCAGTCTGTATCATCCATCTCCTCGCTTGTCCAAATGCATTTCCTTTGTTACTTAAAAAGAAATCAAATCATGGGAGGTTTAGGACAAGACGAGAAGACAAGACGAGGATTCTTTTCTTCCAGCCGCCTAACAAATGGTAACATTTTAATTCTTGCTTTCATCCCTCAAGACTGAGAACACAATTTCATGATCACCTCGCTGCTAGAGCCATGTTTAATAATTCCCAATTATGCAGCCAGGCACCTACTCCACAGCGTGAGCCCCACAATGCAGCCTGAACAGCATCTGGCCTGCTGCTCTGTGTGTGTTCAGTCACCTTGATATCATCGATGAGCATGTTCCCCCATCTTAGCAGGTTACAGCGCTGAGACCTATGCTGTTGTATTAATAATACAGCATGGTATTTTCCAGGAGGGAGTTTACTCTGTGTCTTTGGCTCCAGCCTTTTTTCTCCAATTTGTTACGCAGTTTACCCAAACATGCAGCGTGGAGCATTTGAGGCCCGGCATGTGGTGGATGCACCGGCGCACAGGGACGACTTGCACTTATTGTGCGAGAAAAAGGCACTCCCAACACAAGGAGCGGAAGACGCCTTGGAAACAGTCTGTTTTTTAATTCTCCACTGATGTTGCTTTTCATTTTCTTGGCACAAATATAAAGTCACAATTATGAAAATGTTCTTCTCAATAGCAGAGAAACGTTAACATGTTCTGCATTTAAGCATGTTAGAAGATATAAATACAAGTATCATCGTGTGTTTATATATTTTGAACTGAAAAGCGACACCTCTGTTAATAACGACGTCCTGTGGGGGTCGAGGGGATCGTTGAATCACCTGGCTGTCATTTGGCTTTGGAGAACTACTAATAGTCAACTTGTGAATGAGACAAAAGTCCAACTGTGACTCAAACTAAACACCTGACGAGGGTTCCGTCAGTCAGAAACAGTTACTCCACATATCAGCCTCTATTAATGGTTTGCTTCGGGCCCATTTTCACAGTAATGGAGGAAGGTTTTTAAATCCGCCACTTAAAGGTGCAATTTGTAAGTAATCTGAACAAGCTAGCGCTTTTTTTGTTTATTTTACGTTCTAAATCAACAGGCTCAGCTTCTTTGGCATGACGAGGGTGAAACTCTATTTACCAGTTCAGTTACGTTCCAACACTCAACTATGGTCCCAAGCTGTGGGAAGTCACTGACAGAAAGAGATTAGGACTGAGTTCGGGTGGCTGACCCGGCTGGCTGCGACCTCACGCTGCTGCATGACGGGAAGCACAGACACAGATGAAGTCTTCTCCACAACAATGCTCTCATTTGTTTTATATGTCATATCCTTTTTTTTAAATGTAAGTATTTTTAAGATAAGATAAGATAAGATCAGATAAGATAAGATAAGATAAACCTTTATTCGTCCCACAACGAGGATATTTACAGCATTACAGCAGCAAAGTGGATAGTGAACACAGTAAAGAGCATTTATAAAGAATAACAAATGAATAAGTACACGTGTCTAGATGAATCATCAGAAATAAGAACTAATCAGTAAGTGATATGTCCAACTGATAGAATAAGTAAGCTACATAGAAGCTACAGTGTTGCAGAGGTAAGTGATATTACATGTAATGGATAAGTTAAGTACATGTAATACCACTGCTCTTACCTCTACAATACCGCAGCTTCTCTGTAGCTTATCTATTGTATCAGTGTGCTGTGGTGATGTTTTTTGTTGTATCTTCCACTGACAGAACAAACAACCTTTATTTTCTGGAACAGCTCCATCAATGACTATGAGCCTCAACATGAGAGAGCCGATGACGAGAACGAGTTAAGATATTTTGAAATTGAAAGACAAACATGAAGAGAGGATGTTGCTATGAGACATGTTACCAGTAATGACGTCAGCGGCCAACATTCTGCTGAACTCACAGAGTTAACAGTGGAGACTTGTTTTGCTGTGGTGTTTGAAAATGTTTTTCTTTTGCTCAGTGTGTCTTCTGCGTTTCCTTCCTGCTCTTTGTTCCTCCACTAAACATGTCTTTAAGTCACCCTGGGTGTCGCAACGGGACACGCTCTCACCCTGCAGCAATGCTTTATATCAGACGTTGCCTCAGCGTATGTTGTGTAATGCTACATTACAGCATCGGTTTGTGGTTTTGTTGGCAGGTTCACCGTACACACATTACTGAATATTATCCACTTATCACAAACACGTCTGCTTTGCTTTTATGTGCTTTTTTGTCCCCCCCCAAATCAATACCACCTTAGGCTTAATGCATGAGTTTTAATGAAAAGGGAGAGAGATGGAGGCGGAGAAATAACAAAACACACACACCTGTATTCTCAGAGCCTGAGCAGCCATCACAGGGAACAATGGATCCTCTCAGGAATGAAAACATCTTTCCATGTCAGGCCAGTGATGACAAAATACAGCTCATTTCTTGTTTTGTTTTGCTGTTTCATGTCACCTTTAATGCTGCACTCCTCCTCCATATGGAAGCGAGCTCAGAAATTAGATTGCAGTTTACGCCGGGGTCAGAAGTCTGATCGGAACCATGTGCCGTGAACATCATGTGTACATTTCTCACGTCAGTCCTTGTGGAAATCAATCTTTTTGCAATGACCCGCCCCGCGTGCTCTCAGAAATCAGGGAGCATATTTATGAGCTTACTGTACACTAGCATGGCAAAGAATATCAGGAGCAATTATTCATACACGGAAAGTATTGCTCACTAAGATGTAGGCTGAAATACTGAAGCAACACGCCTGAGGGTGCTAAACTATCAAACTTTGTTTTTGATCTACTTTGGAGAAGTTGCATCCATTACGGCATTCATCAGCCTCTCCAGTGAACACTTTGAGCTTTATTGTTTAATATTGCTTGTGAAAACCCAATTTTTTCATATTAAGCCGGGATTTGATGACGTGTGTGATGCAAAGTGTCATCTCAGTCACGTCGGCTGCAAAGACCTGAAATAAAAGCCACAACTGCACTTGTGGCAGCGGCAGCTTGGCGTGTTCTGAGACTCACAGCCGGAAAAACAAAAAATGATAGTATGTGTGTGTTTGAGGTCAAGGGTGTCTGGCAGGTGTCTGTCCGTGTGTGTGTGCGCCCTGTGTGTACTTGTGTGCAGGCCTCTCCAGAGCAAACTCTCTCCATATGCTGCTGTTGTGCCGTGAGAGGGGCAACTTGCAGAGAACTTGGAGAGGAGGATTTTCTCCCTGCCCATTGTGTGTCCACAGAGCCTGCGGAGAGACCCTGCCGCTTCCAGGACATCACGACCAGCCCCTAATATGGCAAATGAATGCATGAGCGAATACAAGGGTGAATAACTAGAGGAATAACCTAAGATGATTTACATAATTGCACATAGGGTATGTATTTTCTAACGTTTGAGCAGCTATTTGCATATTCCCACTCTATAGAAATTATTCAGTCAATACTGAAGATCCATCATGTAAATACAACTCCTTTGAATTAACGGAAAAAAGGGAGCGTGAGGGGGGGGCGGAACTCAAACAATGCTAATGTTAATGATGTTTTATGCCCTGAGGGGGGATCTCCACCCAGCCTCCAGAGCAATAGCTGTCAGAAAGAGGAGAGTGATACAAAAGTTCAGCTATGACATGTTTGCTTAGCAGGTAAATATCAGGCGAGAAACAAGGGAACAAAGAAGCCGTCAGTGTGTTGTTTCCTTTATGCTTTCTTCCTTCTTTCTTGCCTGCAGCATTGATCTGTGTCAGAACAAACCATTTCATCCATTTCAAATGTCAAGGGGTCTTTGTGTCCCACGTGTGATCACAGTTTGCAGAGAATCCCGAGCAAATTGTCGCCGCCGTCTCGTTGCATCAGTTGCCCTCCGTTTGTGATCGCGGCAGACGGAGGGCTTCGCGCACGCCGACGTCTTTTCAACTATTCAAAAAGCGCCACGATCGCTCCACGTTTACTTCTGTTGTTGTTTAAGGTGGGATAAGAGGCCGGTTAACCTTCACATCGCACGCCTGAGTATGAATGCACGTCGGTTGGCGGAGGGGCGGCTGCAGGGGGTTGAAGTGAGAGCGTAGGACGAGGAGGGAGATGGGGAAAAAGATGGGAAGAAAAGTGGTGTGCATGGGCGTGTGTGTGTGTGTGTGTGTGTGTGTGTGTGCCAGTTGACCTGTCTACCCTTCACCTTTTGTCTCACTGTGTGGTGCTGTTGTGAGTGCTGGAGGAGGACGTGAAGAGCCGGACTCAGGCCAGCAGAATGGCACCCCTGCCTGGGTTTTCACAACCTCCCCCTCTCTTTTACTCCGTCTTCCTGGCCTGCAGCTAAAAACACATATTTTCCCTGTTCAGGGGGAGTTAGAGCAGAAGGGAACCAAACACATCAAAAGCCCAAGGATGGATGTATGTAGCCGTATTTGACCAGGTCAGTCGGCATTGTCAGATTTTTACATCACGCTGAAGAGCTGCTCCCTCACTTCTCTCAATCATCTCATTTTGCAGCTCGCAGACTACAAGCCGTTCTGCCTCATTTTACTTGTCATATTTAAATTTCTCTTGTTTGTCAGCCATAATTCAGCATCTCATGAATTAGTCATGAGAATAACTGCTTTCATTTAGAGGCTTTAACCTGCGCAGGATCCTCCTTGGCCGACTTGGCTGTGACACATGCACGCACATATTCGGTTGGTGCTGCAGGCAGGAGGCGTGAAGTCGCGCTAGATTTGCAGTTGCACTGTCCACAAACGGGGGAATGTAAATGAGATGGCCTGCGGTCCTGAGAGGGGTTTGGGTGTATGCATGGGGGGGGAAGGGGGGGGCGGCGCCGCTGATCACTGTCCCCCACATTAAGCACCACTCGTTCCAACATGCTCACACGCACAATCATCTCATCATATGCAAAACAGGGGGGCTTCCGTTGTGAAAAACAACAACACTCGCACTAATGAAACACTCGCTTTTAATGTGCTTGTGAGTAGCATGTCATTAGCTGGAGATGGAAAGACGTGGCGTTTCAGAGGAATCTCATCAAAGCGACGGCTGAACACAAACACACAAACACGCAGCGGCGTGCAGGCTGCAGCGCTCCGACGGTTCAATAACAAGGACTGTTTATTAGATATGTGAAGTCTCCATAAATACCATAAAGATGCTGCAGACACTGTGCACATCTTTAAGGAGAGACGTTGAGTCGTTTACGGTGCCGCTAGTTCCTCTCCTCTGTTGCATCTCTTGTGAGTGAAGATAACATGACTGCAGTCGACAACTGGTTACTTTATTGGAAGAGCAATAAAAGGTGTTATAACGTCTAAAACACCTAAAAAGGACCCAAAACAGAAGCTCTGCAACAGATACAGAACCCTGCCATGGTCAGCTGACAGGATGCATCTTCTCGTGTCTTTCACCCGTCCACTCAGCAAACAGGCGTCGCCGAGGTTGTTTACCGCACTCGCGAGTTCTGCAACAGTTAACACATTTGTACTCCCTGAATGCTTCATTTATTAAACCGTGTCGGCGCAATTTGTTCACTTAGCTTCATACCTAGCTATTTGTTCCTCTACATGACAGGGTAGCGCTTCCTGTCAGGAGTGTTTTTGTTTCCTCTTTCTACGCTCGCAGCATCCGAATGTGCTGAGCACACAGAGCGCGCCCAGGCGGGAGAGGAAGAGGAGGGAACGAGAATACGCACACTGGAGTAAACAACACTTTGGCTCTTTAAATAAAACATTTGTTTGTGATTGAGGCTTCATGATGTGAACAGCATGACCTGTTTTACTGGGAGTCTCTAAACAGCGAGCCCGTCGCCCTCTCAGAAACAGATCCCCTCTCTCCACCCGCAGACTCTCGGCCTATTTATATTGCATGAGAACAAATTTTTTTGACAACTTGAGTGATAGATTTGTACAAGGCCCAAATGTTTTCTCTTTCTGCAGAGGCCCAGTGTGAGTGACATAAATTGCTATTAATAAAAATTTTAACAATACATGGCAAATGAGTTTTTTCTGTTAACACGGCGAGCGGGAGCAAATGCGCTTGTCGAGGGCTTCCTGGGAATACCGTCGCCGTCTGAGTCAACACCGGAGGAGCTGGTTGAGGAGGAGACGAGCAGGCACGGCTGTGTTCTGGGGAATAACACGTACACATGAGCAGAAGAAACCAGACGAACACCAATTCATTCCTCGGCTCTCAGAATCCGAAGTCGGCTGATGTTTGTAAAGTCTGCAGAATCAATTCGGTAAAGGAAGTTCAGGAAGGCATCCGAGGTGAAACAGCAACATTAATCACTGATTATTGTCTCCTCCCAGGTAGATGATGGGACTATTTAGAGAGGGATTTAGTACCTTAAAGGAGCATACCAACAATTTCTTACCTCAGGATCAGTTAACTCGTCTTTAGCAGCGAGCCACGCTGAACGACTGGAAGAGGTGAATGGAATCATGCGTTTGTTGTTCACGCATGAAGAAGCACGTTTGAAAAGTTTAAAGCTGACAAGGTTTTCCAGAAACAGTGCTGTCCGTGTTTTACTTCCTGCTGTTGACTGTTGACACTGCAGTTTGCAGCTCATCCACAGTGACAGTTACATTCGTTTTAAAGGACATTTCGCTGTTTTCTGTTTGCCGTTGTTTCTCCAAAGCAGCACGAATGAAACAACAGGCAGCTCCCCTGAATTTGGGTGGAGGTGGACCAGAGGTGATTTGGGTGAATCAACCCTTTAATTCTGTTGTATTTACAGTGCAGCTGCATTCTGAAAACAAGGATGTAATTGTGCATTTTTACCTCTCAATCTCGACGTGTCTCATCTGTTAACGTGCTCATTAAAGGCCGGCTGTGCTGCGTTCACACGTACAAACGCGGCGCCGCGTGAGGCATTCTGACGGAGGCCGACCAGGATTCCACCGTCGCCTCTCCGTGTCTTCTCTCCACGTTCAGTCTCTCACTTTGTGCTGAAATAATTAACTGTGTGCATGTTTGAAGGCGGGATTACAGTTGCCTAATTGTAGTCGGCGTTGTCATGGAGACTATCAGGCCATCAGTGAACAAACAGCCTTACTTGGCGGTGTTTGGCTAAAACGGGGGCTTTGTGCAGATGTCAGACACAGATTTATGATGGTGAAACAGATTATATTTGGCAACAAAATCAATAGGCTGACCACTTTGTACTGGCTGCTTATTTTGATAAACAGCTCTGTGGATGTAACCTGCCCAGAAGCATGTCTCCTCATCTGATAAGTTTGAGCGGCGAGCATTCATGCACAAGTTTATTTCCCACAGCAGCATGGGGGGGGTCGTATATATATATATACAATATATATATATATAGAGAGAGGTTGGGGAGATATATTGTGCACAGCAACATTAAGGTTTGTATAAAGCTTCATCAGGTGTATAATGATAGTTACAAGCTTTATTTCCCCTAAAGTAACTTCAATTCAATCTCATTGGATTGACAATATTTTAAACAACTAAAAGTTAATGATCGTGATGTTTATATTTCACTTCAAGGGAATAAATCTGAATATAAGATTCTGGTTGTCCTGCAGTGAAACGGTCGCAGCATCTGCACACGTCCCTCCAGAGAAACACGGTTCCTTAAAGGGTTCTGCGAAAGCACCTGTGGTTCCACTAAGAGACATCACCAGTTGAAGAACATCTTTATTTAGAGTGCAGTTGTTCAAATACTTAATGGTTCTTTAAAAATACTTTCTCAGGGTTCAATGAATGAATGAATGAATGAACTCTTTAATTTCCTGTCAGGATAACAAACCTCAACCTGCAGAAAACTGTCTGGATTCCATTTGGCAGGCCGACATGCAGCTCGTTGCATCACGGCGAGCGCTGGATAAACCTGCTTCAATGAGCGAGAGGCCACAGATACAATGTTGAATCTCCACCAGCTAATTAAATAGCAGCAGCTGCTTTGATCAACTTTCACTGAACCTGTTGACGCCCGTCAGTGTTGGAGGAGCGACAGCACCGGAACAACTGAGTCACCGCAGGTTGAGTCAAATAGTGATTTTAAGTTTGGATTCCTCCCCACGCTGTCGCTGCGTGTGGTATTCAGTTCATCAGGCAGGACGTTGGATGTGACATCTTGTATAGAGATGCGGTTCTTTTCTTCACAAGACGTCACAGATGATTTAATGGCTGTGCAGCTCTGCTCAGTCTCATAAATGTCTCTTCCCTGTTTGTATTGATGTACGGACAAACCCTTTGTGAAAAGAAGCAGCATTATGGAACGGAGCCATTGTGGAGCCTCTGTTGTAGCGAGCGTTTGCACCTGGGATGTTGCTGCTTTGACGGATGAAACAGCCTGCAGGGCCAAACAAACTGAGGGGGACGCAGACGGAGATGTCAAGGTCAACTGACGGTTCCTGTGTTCGGTGACAATGACTTAAAACAGTCAATAACCTCCGTATGTGTCAGTACTGTACGTTCACTGGGCCTCTATGGATCTATTGAAACACGTGTGCGTGTCCCGATTCATGGCTGTTTATTGTAAACATGAATCTGTATCAGGAGGAGGGACGACGCTGCTCTGCTGGAGCGTCGACAGTTGTTAAAGTCCGAAAAGTGAAGTCAAATAAAACCATGAATTTAAAAAAAAAAAAAAGCATTTATGAAGTCAAACATTGACAGAGACTCCAGGGTGTTTCTAACTATGTTTCCAATACCCCCCCCCCCCAAACACACACACACACACAGCTACAAACACAAGTAAATTGCTATTAATACATTGACACAGGGGTTTAGCAAATTAACTTTTAAGTTTGCACGCAAGCATGCAAACTTAACACGTGTTTAGTTAACAGTCGTGGGAAACAGGACCTCTAACGTGCCGGCGTCGCCCCCCCGGCTGCACATTACCATCGTTGTAATGTGTCGAATGCGTCAAAGCGTTTTGGAGATAAAGGCGATCACTGTTGGCTTTTACCTTTACATCTCAAATATTGACAGAAACTCCAGGGCACCGCGTTGGTTCGACTCAGACGGTCCCGCGTGCAACCGGGAGTAAATTCCTATTTATTCAGCAGCCGGGTTTTTTTTCTGTCTTCGACATATTTATTTTCCACATACGCCTGCAAACTTAAAACATATTCAGTTAACAGTCGGGAGAAAAACATTCCTGGAACAGGAAGTCAATAGTGCCGCCGTCCCCCTCAGGGTTCACATTAGCATTGTTGTGAGCAGGTTAATGTACTTCAAACTCGGTTTATTATGTACTGCAGCGCACAATAGTGAGGTGGGGAGAGCAGCGATGGAGTGTAGCGAGAGGAGAGAGAGGAGGGAAGCTCACCGTGTCTAAAGACCCGGGAAAAGATGGGTCTGACATGTGTTTGTTGCTCAGCCTCACCCAAATATATGATGATGCAACATGAAACAACATCACGTCTGATCTTATTCAGACGCTCCTATGGAGGTATCAAGCTAGTGCAGTTTATTTAGACGTCCTTCTATTAAATCATTCATAAAAATATAGAATTAAAATACATTTATTACAGCAGAGAAGGGAAGTAAGAAACGTCTTATTTATTCACTATTCTATGTTGCATAAGTATTTGAGGACTCGTCCAAGTAGGCTAATCGTGTGTTAGACACACAGCTTTGTCAAACATGCTGCGATGACTTATTATTCACTGCATTTCCCAAAATGAGCTTGAACTTGCCTCATTGCATCCAGGTGTTCACGGTACTGTTGAGTGATTTGTACAGCGAAGAATGAAGAAGCCACCAGACGACGTTATAAACGAGGTACACGGAGGTCGTACGTCACCGCGACACCGACGAGTCTCCGAAATTATTTGCAGAAAGGAGATTCCAATGTTGTCCAAAAAATACCCTCATGTAACTGTCCCAAAACTCAGTTTCTAGTGCCACACTATTGCATAGCCTTAAAATAAAAGCCCACATGAGTTTCCTCTGCAGGCTGCCGGCTCTGGTCTCCATTTAATACTGTTTATTTGTGACAGGACAACATGAACCGGATGGTGGATGTGTGTCTTCATGAGGATTCTCTCCTCCTGACAGCTCCTCAACACGTCACCGTCACTTTCATCCTGACAGAATCTCTCTTCTCTGGCCTGTTATTCATTTCCAGTTTGCCCTCAGAGCCCAGCAGAGCCCACAGCGGCCCAAGGGGTGGACCCTCCTCCCCACTCAGCCAGGCCCCGGGTCCAGGAGGGGGCTTTTAGGCCGTCCTGCTCCGCCGACAGAACTGCAGATCATCAATATTGCAAAAGAATAAAGTAGGCTTTTGATGAAGGACAGGGGTGCTGCATGAGGTCTAATCAACCGTCACCGTGCTCAGAACCAAGAGAGGAACAAGAATATAGATTTAGGGAAACACTCTGCCATAGCTGCTCAATAAATGATGAGGAGATATATGGGTCCATGCACATCATAAAGAATTTTACAAATGGAGATACATCTGATAATGTGTCGCTCTGCCCTGGTGAGCCTGAGATGTCAGTCAGTGACGAACGCCTCAGCACTTGGAGACCGTTGGACGTATAGAAGGAAGCTGGAGCCCCACGTCCACTGTTGTGATGTCTCCTGGAGTCTTCAGTGTACCACTACCTGGTTGTTGCATGTTTCTTGTAGACAAAAGTAGAAGAATGTACATTGCAGCTCAAAGAAAGGGAGAAATTACATTAATTTAAATTATGTATGACTGACTTTGCAACACTTTCTCATTCCTACATGGTCAAACATGAACTTCTACTGAAATAAAAGAAAACAGTCTTCAGAGATAGAAAGAGTCTTCAGGACTTTGTTTGAGGGCTGCATGTTTAGACAGAAAGACAGTTGGTCAGGAAAACATCACGGCTCGAGTTAACAGCAACAGAATGTAAGTATATGACCTTAAAATAACAGCTCCCAAAGTATTTAGACGATGCACTGACTTGTAAGAGTGGCTTGTTTATACTCGCTCTGCACCCTGAAGGCCTGTTCTTGCACTACGTAACTAAGAGTGACTGAGCAGGAAGTCTGAGTGAAGCTTCACGGCACCGAAAACTAGCTGGGAATTCTCAGTAAAGACGTCACGGCGGCTGGTTGAAGAGGAAGACGATGGATGAAGCTAGGAAGAGAAAAATGGGAGCAAGCATGAATGCTATAATGTTGCAAGTAGTGCGGTCACCACCATTCCGTCCCATATGTCATCCCGGTTGCAAACCGGACTCGAACAGCGGTCTCCAGGTGAAAGTCCGATGTTTGTTTGGACTTTGAAGGCAGCGGTGGGGCCGAAAACCCTGCACGGTTATATTTCATTACTCCTCGGTGCCTCAGCGATGGCCAACGGTGCCGCAATAAAAGACCAATGAACGTTGCACATCCTCTATTGATCTGTTTGCTGAATATCAGAGTGAATTTTCAGATGTATTTATAATAGCCTTATTAAAGCCCCTTTTGATCTAAAGAATACAACAATAACAGAACCGTCTGTGTTGTTTGCAGCGAAGATCCACCGAGATAGAAATGTCAATATTAACCGCAGCTCCTCAGAGGGATTCCATTATTTTTCTTTTAATCATGAAGTGTAATCACGTTCACACGTGGGGGGGTGGGGGGTGGGTGGGTCGACCCGGCTGCAAGCCTGTTCTATCACTGATGCAAAGTTGTGTTCGCTCCGCATATGACTTCTTTTTGCTGAATGAAATATTCTTTTTGAAATACAAACAGCTTCAATTATTGAGGCTGACACCACTTCTAGCTTTGAAAGACTGTCAGCTGTTGACATGGGGGATGAAGAGGAGGGAACGGTGAGGAGTTACTGTGTGTGGACGTTATTCAGAGGTGACGGAGGTGCTGAAACAGGTGATCGACCGATGAAGATCGACTCTCATCCGGTGGAGTCAAAAGAAACATAAACACAGAAAAAAGACAAAATCCAGTGAAAGTCAAGAGATACTTGAATAATAAATTTCCAGTTGGAGCATTACAGAGGACGCTGAGGTAACTGTTACACACAATTAGATGTATTGTTGACTGAAATCCTTGAAGAAGAATGCTATTGATTTATGTGTTCCCTGTGTATCATGTTTCTGTGGCCAAGGATATCGAGTCATTGTAGATGATGATGATTCAACGGGAGCAGTTTCAAAAAAAAAGAAGGAGAAAGAGTTGAAAGAGAGCCAACACATACATCAGTACAACTAATGTTTAATACGCTATTGTAGAATTAATGTTTGTGCCTCCTTCGTGGGCGGCCGCTGTGATTTGTTGCCTTTGTGAAGTCACTGTAGGCACTTTTGTATTTTCGGAAAGCCATTAATTTGGTAAAATGTTCTCAACAATCGCGAGGAACTTCAGTCGAACTGGAACAAAAAACAGCTAATAGAGAACAAGTACAACAGGCTCACCCTCGGCGTGTTGTGGACCCGGACGATCCGCTGCAGATGCAGTTCCTGGCAGCTGATAGAAGAAGTGAGATGCATCCATGAAGTCTTCATGAGGCTGTCGGGCAGATGATACGAATAAAAAGACTCCAAACTGCTGTCACGTCTCCTTGTTGCTGTGTGATGTACAAGGTGCTGTACTTAACTTATCCATGACGTGTAATATCACTTACCTCTGCAATACTGCAGCTTATATATTATCACTTACTGATTAGTTCTTATTTCTGATGATTCATCTACATTAAATTGTTGTTATTCTTTATAAATGCTCTTTACTGTGTTCACTATCCACTTTGCTGCTGTGATGTATAATAGATTTATCTTATCTTATCTTATCTTATCTTATCTTATCTTATCTTATCTTATCTTATCTTATCTTATCTTTCTCATTTCTCATCAGATTCTCATTGTGATTGTTACATTAATGTGTCTGATTGGCTGATGGGTGTCAAACCTGCCATATTTAAATGGTTTTCTTTTTGTACTACATCTGGTTTTACATCTGATATTTTCCTGGTATCTGCAGTGTTTTTACGAAATGCTAATAACTATAAAAAAAAAAAGGTCACCACCAATTTACAGGATTGTTGGACCCATCGCTTGGTGACGCGACGATTATGAAAAGGAATCTGGATGTGATTGATTGTTCCCTTTTCAAATCAGTGTTATAAATCAGTGTTATTATAAGTGTAGTTATAAGGGAAAGTACTGTTAGTACTGTAATATGTTCCCAGTACCTTGTGACATTTCTCTCCTTCCACTGAAACACAGTATAAATGTGTTATTTTTTAAATCCAACAATCTGTTGTCCATATTTTGGGAAAGTTGGTTTCCACTCAAGAACATCATTTAGCTTGGCAGGCGTTTTCCAGCCAAACAGTTGCTACTGCCCTTTTTTTTTCTGGAGATGAAGAAGTAAACTTTCCCTCCTTGTGGATCCTGTCTGTTGTAATTACACGGCCAGACCATTTATAAATACTCGTCGTAGGTCAGTACGAACATACCTGTTTCAAATCAAGTCTCGGAGCATTATGATTATCTCCGGGTCTTCAGATGTGGCTACGTGGTTTTACTTCAGCTTTTCATGGAGCTGATGTGTCGGAGGAAAGTGGAGCAGAAAAGTTATTTGATCTTCCGCTGAGCAGATTGGATAACGCTGCAAAAATCCAATTGGCGGGGATGCTGCATGTTTCCCAGTTGTTCTTGCACTCGCCGTGAGATTAACAGGCTACTCCTCCTCCGCTGCCAACAAACACATGTGACACGCTCTGTTTCTCGTTGTGTTGATGAGGTGCTGCAAAGGTGCAACCTATAGAGTAGCCAGAGTAAACGGAGCCCTGATTGCTCCGAGTGGAAACGCCGGGCTGATCGGCGGCCCATGTGCGCCCTGACAGCCGTGTTTATTCAAGGCACCGGTCCGTATTAAACCGGAGCTGTGAAACAGTTTGACTTGCACAAGTATAATTCATACGCACACTGTTATAATGCTGCAAAGGTTTTTCCTTTTTCTGGGGTCCACGGCACAGAAGGCTTTTTGACATTTGTTTAACAAGGTTGTCGAATACTTCATATAATAAAACACACACACACACACACACACACACACACACACGCTGGTCATGCATGTGGGTCAGGTTAGGATTGTATCCATATTAGAGAGGACGTGCCCCTTTCACAACTGTAAACACACAGTCTTCTAACAGGGGACCTCCCTTCCTCACATGTAGCGTCCCTGCACACAATAGCATTAATAAACACAGAGGTAAGTCGACTGCACTCAATCCTTGTTCAGATTTGCACATTTAGGGAATATTAAAACAACAAATGTAAATAAATATGAGTTTGATTCCTCTGAAGGCGTCGTGTTGCCACATTTCAAACACCACAGCGGCTAATTATAGCCTTAAGTCAGGCTCTTTGATGCATTTTCCCCCAGCAGGAATCCCTGGCTTCTCTTCTCCTGCAAGTGCTTCTCCGTCAGTCCTGAGGTAAACTGCCTAATGGCGCACAGCAGGCTCTGATCACTCCGAGCCTATTGTGCATTTGTCTGTGTACGTGTTTATATGCAGAGAAGGAGCGAGCGTTGACCTCATACCCCTGTTGCCTGCGTTGTGAAACGGCACGAGAGCCGGCAACTTCCGCAGCTTCTGCGCTTTGAAGCTCTGGAGGAGATGACCGCAGCCCCGGCTCGCTCTCGAACGTCTTGCACAAATTTTATGTGTTCACAGCAAAAATAATACCCCCCTAGTGAAAGCTGTGGGCTCTCAGCAGTACGAGATCCAAGTCTAACATTGGCGAGGCCTCTGCTTGTGTGCAGCACGAGCCCAAGATCAACAGTGAAGGAGAAACCACCCCGGGTGTCGGCAGACCGCTGCTGCTGGGCCGATCACATGCAGGACGGCTGCTGCTGCTGTCACACTCAAATGCACAAAACCGTAAACTTCTCTGACCTATATGAAATGTTAGGAAAGGGAGGAGGGTAGGGGTTCTGTGGAAGTGTATACCCTGGGCACTGCCGTTTCCTCTTGGCTCCCTTCCTGGTCTGACTTCAAGCCCACACCCCACACAGGCATCCGAGCCGCCTCGCGGGTGTGAACGTAGTCGGAGGTTCACAGCGAGGCTAGAAAGGTTTCTCGAAGCCGTGACGCGGCTCCGTTTTTTTGCAGCCTCCTATTAGAGTCGAGCCAGGGTGACATATGACATCCAGACATTTCGGGGAATGATTGTTTTCGCTGATGCTCCCTGACAATGCCTCGTCCATGCATGAGGCTCCTCGTCCCGGCGGAGCGCGCTCATGTGTTTCCCATCAGGGGAGTCTGTGGTTACCTTCCTGATTCTGCTGGACTGGAAAAACATAGCTAATATGGTGCGATCTGGAAAAAGCTTTGATGCAGGGGCTTTACAAATAAACCGTCGAATGCCATCTGGTTTGCATTCATGTCCTAATTTATTTCCTATAAATGTCCATTGAATATCCTGCAGGAGCCAACATGTGTGTAACCAGACCTGGAAAACAGTTTGTGGCAACGTGTGATTATTATGATTTGTCCTGTTTTTCTCCTCTCTGAATGATAGATGGCTGGCGAAGCTCTGCCAAAACAAGCAAACAAGAAAACAAACCGTGTTTATAGCAGCAGTTCCTCCGCTCACCTGACCGGCCCGGCCTGGCCTCACAAACAACGTTCAGAAAGGAGTCGAGGAGAAGATGATTGCGCTTCGTAATGACTCATCAGCCCTCCCTGATGAAGTTGGATGTTGGGTTACCACCGTCGGAGGAGTCAACAGACGGCAGGCGTGCGGTTGTGGAAGACATGGAAGTGAGCTTCTCTCAAAGCAGCAGACTTTCCTACGGCGGCTTCCAGCACAGAGACGATAAAACCTGCTGTGTGTGTGAGGCTTCGCCCCGACAACAGGGAGCGCAGCAGCAGCTGCCTGCACCAGTGTGGGCTTCAGAAAACACACAGTACTTTGTTCCGTCATTATGCTCAGAAGCATCTAAGGAACAAACATGTCACATGTTCGTCCCACAGCTGCAGTAAACTAACAAGTTTTCCACTTGTTTGACCTTTTCCATGATGACTTGAATCCGTGCAGCATGAATGAGAACTTCCAGGAAGTGGCTCGCGTGTCGATCGTGGGTTTCATTTTTTTTTTTTTTTTGCCCACTTACTTTCCAGACACAAACCACGAGGCGCAGAGAGTGTGAACGGCAGGAGATTTAAATATCTGTCGAAGCAAAAAAAAAAAACAAAATGCATAATCAGGAGGCCTCAGAAAAACACGTTGCGTGCTATTTGTTGGAAACTTTAACCTAAAACGAGAGTTTTTCCGTGTTTCTGAGGCTCCTGCCGGTGTTAGTGCCGCGCCGTGCTGTATGCAGAGCAGCCAGCCATTAAAGCATGCACTTGCAGCATGTGACACTTAGCAGCACATGGTAAATACGTTCCAGACAGAATATTCATGCGAATCTCTCCGGGTCCCACCAAATGTATTTCGGTCCGAGATAGTGGAGTCCTGTATTTACTTTCAGCAGGGTGAGAGGAGGAGAGGATATAATCACTGATTGAAATGTAAATGTGAGGAAGCTAACTGAAGTATTAGGACCAGTGAGCACTCAGAGCACAGATATGAATTACAATCCATCCGAACAAAAAAAATTATCATCGCACATTATGTAAATGAAAGTATAAGTGACTGGTAGTATTTGAAGCAAAAAAAAAAAAAAAAAATCGATGCAGCAGGCGATAAGTGAGAGTGGTTGACAGAGTGGCTGCGGATGTTTCAAATCCAGCCGTGATAATTTGATCATGCAAAGTATATTCATTACATAAGGGCCCCTGCATGTTAATAGAAGAAGTTAATATCTGCTATAGTTGGGCATTTAAAAACTGGCTGGAATCAGTTTTTTGCTTTACAAAGTCAAACTGCAAATTAAAAGATATAAAATCCAACATGTGCTTTTTTTACTGACGTAGACTTTGTTGAAAATTTAAAAAAAGCCAACAGAAGATGATTTTTCCTGTGTTACGTCCCAAAATCAAGGCAGGTGCCCGATAAAAACATTAAAGCATAGAAGTAAAAGATAAACCTTGTTTTAAATATATCAGCACCTATTTATTGTCAGTCATATGTTAACTATGATTTACTGCTTCTGTACATTCTGTTCTGTACATTAACTGTATTAAACGTGTATTTTTAATGTGGTATCACAGATTATTAACACAGATTTGAGGCAGCAGTTTGAATATGTGTCGTGTTTTTTAACAAACTCATGATGAGACCTGATGTATTTAATAACAGGGTCTTTTTCTGAGGAAGAGCAGAAGCTGGAGACGTCACACTGTGTTGTGTAGTAAAACAGCTTCAGGGAGCAACAGCGTCTGGACCTTTTGTTTTATTCTATCCTCTTTAGAGGGAACAGTGTTACTGATACCAGGTTCAGTCCGTTTTATTTAGCCCAAAATCACAAATCACCACAGGCTCAGTGGTTCACGTCTTATATGAAGATAAGAATGTTTCTCTCTAATCGTTCTAATAATGTTTGTATGTTCATTTAGGTTCTTAGTATCTAACATGCAGTTTCTCCTCATCTCTGGACCGTTGTTGGTCGTCCGTCACAGTGTGATGAGGTCACACGTCCTGGACGGACGGCTGGAAACATTTCAACTATTAGTTGCCTTAGTGAAATGTACAGGAGGATCTTTCTTTTCATTCAAGCTGCTTTTACGTGCTGTTTAACTTCAATATCCAAAGGTCGCCTCTTTAATCAGCCGGAGCTGTTGTGGATGACAGCCTGTCTCTGAGTGGGGACGGTGAACCCCCGACGGAGTCCAGCCCCCCCGCGAGATGCCGTGACTTCCTGTTAGCGGCCGGAAGAGACGTCTCACCTCAGCAATTATAAAGAACTGACAGGACACTGAAGGAATTCAACGAGGATACACATCATTTGTTCTTTAGTCTTAAACTTTGTTTCACCTACATCATCTCCAAGAACTGTTTTTTCCCTCTTTTGTTCAGATGAGAAATACAAACAACAGCAGAAGAGTTTATATTATTTCTGTCTGGTGTCTCTGTGTTAGCGTACGAGACACCTGGACAGGACGAATATTAGACCGATTCTAAATGACCTGAAATAACATCAAAGTCGACTCCTGGTCGACAGTTTTATCTTTTCTTTTTTCCTCCTGTGTTTAGAAATGAAGTGGCCTTGACAGAAGAAGGGGGGGGGGGGGGGGGGGGGGGGGGGGGGGGGGGGGGGGGGGGGGGGGGGGGGGTGACTGGGCCGGTCTGCACCCAGCCCAGTTCCCCGTCTGTAAACAATGGGGGTGTGGATTAGTTTGGAAACAATGTGTTTATTTAAAAAGCCCCCTTCCTGTATGTACTCAGCAAGTCTCCCATTAATTTTATTGGCGGCGGCTCCAGTTCTGAAAAATCATTGTTTAGAGGAAACACAAAACACACCAGGCAGAAAGGAACCTTTGCATCTGGGCCCAGTTCCTGTGTGATAGCACATCGGCATTAACAGAATCGCTGCTCGCTATTTGTCCTTTTTTCTAATCATTTGCAGGGATCTGAGAAAAAAAAAGCGAGGAAACATTTTGTTGTTTGTGTTTGGAGGCCGACTGGGGACGAGCTCACCGAGCTCACCGAGCTCGCCGAGCTCACAGCGGCTGCGAGCTCCACGAACAAAAATAAAACAAAGCCAAACACAGTTTTTCTGCTTAGTCTAAAGCGCCACGAGCGGTCTGCAGAAAGTGCCTCCAGGTGCTGAGATGGAGCTGAAGGCTGTGCAGCCCCGGAGCGATGCCCACCGGCCCCGACTGCCCAGAGCCACATCCTGGCCAAAAGGAAAAGACTTGCACTTTCTCTCCAGGAGGAACACATGCATTAATCTGATCTCAATTACCCAGAAAGCCGTCCTGCAGCGGCGCTCCCGCCTCGGTGACATCCTGCCATACGTATGCGCTTTAACTCTCGGCTCATCTGATGTCAGCTGCGGAACGTTTCGGAAGCAGGAAACAAACAAAACCTCTCATGTGTCATCACGCCAAACCAATTTTTGCGATACCGAGTAGCCCCGGTGGAGTTTATGAGTTCATTTCTGAGACTGACAGATATGAGGGGGGATGAAAAGGCATTAAGAATAAGCGGTGCAACCTTAGCCCATCCAGACGTGTGCTCAGAGGCCACAGAGTAACAGGTAAACTCGGGGGAGGGTGGTTAAGCCCTAGTTAGGCATGTAAATCCCACCCTTTACAGGCAAAGCGCTCCAGTAGATCCCTGTCAATTTCCTGCAGCTGTGCTTGGGCGGATTTACATGAATACACTCTATCACTAGCGCTTAGCCTCCTGTATTATACATTTGCTCACTTTTAGGTGGCTTATAAAATTACTTTCCTTCTACTTTTTTCTTGTCTTGTGTTGAGACAGAATGGTTTTATTTACAAGCCACCCGGCACGGCTCCTTTTGTAAATTGACTCCTCCGTTTTGTCCGCGGGGCGAAGCACAAGAAGGTTAGCTGCCTGTTTCCTGATAAGCTGGCACAACCTATCAACCCGGCGAGCAGATAGTGCTCTGTATTTCTGTCATGCTTTATCATCAGCTGGGGTGAAACTAAACCGGTGTTAAGCGAGAGTAGAGGGACCATTTCCCTGGATTACAGGCGTCAACTTTAATTTCAAAGACCAATGGTGTATCCAGGGAAGTTGCAGGCTTCGCTTGCCACAGATTGGCAGCGGGCTCCTGATAAGGACCCAGTAGCGTTGTTTGCATTCACCACGGGGGCCTATTGATCTCTGAGCCGCTGGTTCATTTCATAAAATAGGAGGAAAATGGTGTTGGAGGAGCAGTGTGGCTCCTATTCAGCAGACACACTGCGTCCCGAGCCAAGTCGTCACCAACAGGAAACACACTGCAGGCGGACGAGGTGTTTGTCAGGAGTCGTACAAAGAAAAGGAGGCGGCGGTTGGAGCGTTTTTTGATTTTTTTTTTAGGATCCAGTGCAGCGAGCTTCAGAGGGAAGACGCTTCATCTTCTTCAAACAACAAAGCCGAGTCAGGTTACAACTGAAGTTCTGTTCAGAGGCTCCTTTCAGCTCAGCGTGAGACGTTTTTCGCCGGTCAAACCGAACCTGATCTTTAAGCAGAGTATCAGTTTAACGTCTCCGCTGTCTGACGGCGCAAATCACATCAACAGATTGAGCGCTTATTCATATCGAAACGTCTTCCTCCTCCCTTCTTCTTCTTTTATTTTGAAATATGAAAAGCATAATCACAACACGAGGGCCCTCTTATTGTATTATCAGTGGGTGTTATTATTAGAAAAGCATTTCAGACGATATGTCACATGGGAACAAATATCATTTACAAACCACTAATGACTTGCAAACACTCCTGTAGCCTCCGGTGCAGAGTGACGCCGTCACACAGTGTGCGCTCTGCTCGCCGCTCTGCGGGGACGTGCGGTGGGACGACGCACTCTCTCACAATCAAACAGAATAAACAGGAAGAGCGCTTTTCTACAGTGGCTGTAACACATTAATTCTTAAAAATCAGCCCATTTAAAGGCGTCATTACCGCGTCCGTCTAATGGTTTTTAGGTGTGTGTTTGTTGCAGAAATTCAAATGAGACAGTAAAATATGTACATATTCTCTGCAGAGATGGATTAGGTTTTGGATATTAATAATTAAGCAGGCATTATTATTATTACACTTTGCATCTTCTGGGTGGATCAAACTCACCTCAGCGCCGCACTGCTAATAATGAGCCATCAATAAAACATTCTCGCGACGTCAGAAAGACACTTGTGTAGATGCGCCGTCTAATTTTACACAGGCCGACTTGGTCATTAGTTCACTATGGCGTGAACGCCTCGCCGTGCAAAAACACACAGGAGGTTCCAGAGGTGGCCTGATGTGGCCTGACAGTTGGCGCATCAAGCGGCTCTCTTCATTAATGTTAATCATCTCGAAATTGCGAGTAACCAAATCAGCGCACCTATATGCAAATATTTAAAGCATTTTATTTTTTAATGGAAAAAAAAAAAGGTGTTTTTGTTTCCGGCACTATCATTTGCATGGTAATTGTGTCTATTGTGTCATGTTGCTTTAACCTTAGCCTGGCCTGGATGAGCACGGTACACTTCAGTCAGCTCTGCTTTGGATTACAGCTGCCAAAAAAAAAGTAGCAGGCGGCGCAGGCGGGGGGAGGAAATCAGATTTATAACTCTGTGCAAAACTTTTCCAAAATCTCACATCGCTGTAATGAGAAACTAAGAAAAGCACAGAACAGAGGAGGGAGGGAGGGAGGA
>CAAKHC010019484.1:272665-290140 GCA_901007825.1 Macroramphosus scolopax | reverse complement strand
GGATCTGTATCGAACCCTCCTGAAATAACACACACACACACACTCATGAGCACCGAGGGGGGGGGGGGGGGGGGGGGGGGGGAGGGAGGGGGGCGTCTTTATTGCCATCCAGACATAATAAGTTAATGCAAATTGTAACTAGTTAAGCACAGCCAAATAACATGATACCATCGTCTGTGGCAGATTGGTATTATAACGTTAGCATGTGCAAATAATCCCATTTCCCCGCTGATACAATTACATTATTTGTTCTGGTTGTATCATACACCAATAAAAGCAAACATCATATTAGGATTCATGGCACTTTTCGCATTGCATTATCAATATGTGGAAATAATTGTCTGCTGAGAGATTAAATTTCATTATTGTGTATCTTTTTCATGCCTAATAAATAATGATGGATGGCTCTTATTTTCATCACCACCTGCAACCATTTTGCCCCCCCCCCCCCTGCAAGTTAAAAATGAGAGAATAAATAAAGAAATAAAAGGGGTGAGAGAAGAACCTCGGAGCGATACTAAACCCCGCAGGTTGTCCTCGTTTCAGCTTGAATACCTGACAAACAGCAGCCAGGTCGACGCCCTCAGAGTCAACACGACACTGTTTATTCGTTGATTCATCTTTTGGCAACACAAACATTGAGATGAAAAATAAGTGATTGACGAAGGGAAAGCCTTCGGGGGGGATGATGACTTCCTCCAGCGTCTTTCCCTCCGAACTGCAAACAGACAGTTGGTCTGTGCAGCGTTCCAAACCGCTCAGATGCTTCGTAGGAAGGAACGTTTAGTGTCTTTGGTTGCAACAATATTGATGCTCAGCGTGACTGAAGTCAGGTGACGGAGGATACAATGACAATTTGTTTGGCTGAGGTTCAAATGTCTGATGATATCTGCTCTGCTTGTTGTGTCTCAGAGAAAAAGAAGAACACTTGTACGCGATGTAAAGAAAGTATTCCAATTATAGTTTAGAATTATTCCCAATTAAGACATTTGGTTAGAAGACTGAAATCAGTGGAGCTGCTGTGGTCCAACATGTGTGCAGGTCGTCTCCAGGGAGGGTTGTCACGGTGTTTATTAGGATCCATCCATCAGTTTAGACCTGTGAACACTTCTGCTGCCGCACACCATCATTCAGTGAAGTGGCTTTCAAAATAAAAGTAAAGAACCTTTCAACAGTCTTCAGGCTCCGGCCCTTCGTACCAAAGCAGGTATCAAATCTTTGGGTTTCGAGACCTGAACAAGGTAATAAGACAACAACAATGTGTTCGTTACCAATGTGTTATGGAAACAATAGTTAGTAATATATTAACTTTACATTATGAACCATGTTTATCATCTTTTTTAAGGAGTTAAATACTAAATACTTTTTATTGCATCATCTCAGCTGTTGGCACAGTGTCAAGTTCATGTCAGTCTTGTGGTGTAAAAGTCCAAATCCAGCTGCAAGTGGTTCATCAGGTTTGTGTCTCAAGTCACCATCAGGTATTTAGTCGCTTCTAATTATTCAGATTGTCGGCGTCGTCTTTGCTCCCGGACGAGAGTGAAGCCAACCAGTTCTCCGGTCGTGACAAACGTCTGAGATAAAAAAAACCTGTTTATCAGCAGCCAGCTGCATTTGCTTTCTTTTAAATAAACCTCATTTAAATAACTTCATTTGGACTTTGTGAGGATTAGAGAATTGATCAGCCTCCGCTCTCCTGTCTTCATGTTTGACTTTCCTTCCTCTCCCCCCTCCCGTCCCGGCTGTCAATACCTGGAACTCCTCTTGCATGTGACACATTTGTTGGTGTGCTGTTATGTGGCGATAAAACAAGGTAAAGACATTATTGTCCCGACCAGTTAATTGGCATCAGGGAGAGAAACGCTGTTATAACTTCATAACTTCTTAAGTCATGCCCTGTGCACAGCCAGACGTACGGCGTTGTCGAAATTTACATTTTAATGAAATATTTGAATAAGCACTTGAAATTCACTCTACCAGGTCTTCCAGTTCTAAAACCAACATTTCATGTTTGTGTTTTGAATGGCAGCGTCAGAGAAATTAGCATGCCAGTCATCCAGATTAGGAGGGCATCAGTGTAAAGTCACAGGCTTCCTCAATCAGGGTTCACTGCAGGTAAACACCACCCATGACATGTTTAAATGATAGCTTTCTGAAAGAGAGGAGGAAGAGCAGGAAATTGCCGGAGGAAGGAGAGGAAGCCTTTTACAGGAATCAGAGCAGGTGGAACAGAAGACGGGCGGCACAAGAATGCATCTGTCTTTAACTACATAAAGCACATTTTAAATGTTGTTAAATGAGGTTTCTAAATCTAAGAACAGATCACAGAGTTGTATATCATTTAACGACATGTGGTGTTTTCATCAGGACTGTTTTTCAGTGCTTAGTAAAAACTACTGACTGCACCTTTAATAGTCATGGACGCAATGAAAGGACAAAGGAAAGAGGAAGACTCCTGGAGCTCTGCAGCATGCAGCTACAGTGTGTCCAGGATCTATAGATAGCTGCAGCTGTATTGATTAATTGATGTATTAATGTGTAATTAAGACACACGGTGCATTGATCATGTTTCATGGTGCAGAACATGGGAACACGTCCGAGCTGAAAACAAGCATCATTTCTGAGTAACATTTACTGAAAACCACAATCAAGCCCAATCTGATAGAGATTTTTAAGAAACAGGATTTGAAACTGTTACAATCCTTCAGGAACATGGACGTCTGGTCAACGTCTGTTGTTGTTCACGAGATCAAAACGACTCTTGTACATCAGCTTCACCATCACACACCATCAGCGGCTTGTCGTCCTGCTGCTAACGTGCTAACCTCAGTCTCCTCACCTGATCCAGGATCCATCGCCTCCTCACGCCCTCCCAGCCTGAAGCCACTCGGTCCTTCCTGTTAATTCACTATGACACAAAGTGCAAGACTAAGACGCAATTATTCATGTTGTTTTGCATCACGTCAATTATTCAAACCAAATATTTCTTACACTAATGCCGGCTGCTGGGACTCGAGGTCAGACAGGGCAGGACTGAAGACAGTCGTGTTCTGAAGCTCTGCACCGGCTCCGGTCGTTGACTTGACTCTTGTTGAGGAGGTTTCTCTGCATGTCCCTGTGTCGGTCGAGCTGATCCAGGCAGCGTCTCGACAGCGGAGCCGTCACTTTAAAATGAAATCATGAATGAAGTGTGGTTAAAGGAAACGACTGCTGTTTAACCTGCAGGCAGAACGAGACGGTTGGACGACAGTGGAATGAGACAGTTCAGGTTTTAGCCACAAACAAACAGAACTTGTGATTAGAACTTGAGTCTTTGCATTAGATTTGACAAGCAGACACGACTGTAATATCGCTGATTGTCACTTACACATAATTAATGCATGTTTCTGTGTATTAATGAAGAACTGAGTTACTTCGAGCTTGCAGGAACTAACATGTGACTCACAGCTGAGATTCAAAGCGATACAAACTCTTGGCTGCTGTAACAACATCAGGGAGTGATTCTCCTACCTGGAGGTCGTCCACATCTCAGCACCTGCATTACATCGTTAGTCATCTTCGGTTAGTGAAACCATCCAGCAGCTCCCCGACTCTTAACCCTCCGTTACCAGGAGCACCTCAGCTATTTACTCAACGTGCATGATTAGCAGTGGCGACTCGTGCGCGGCGCGCTAACTGATGTGATAAGTACCTTTATACTTTCATCTTCCTTTAGTTCCCTTTTTAATTGCCTGGACGCTCTTTGAAACCTGCCTGCGCCTTCTAATAAAGAAGAAAGACCGGCCCAGCTGTGATTATGTGGATGTTGTGTTGGAGCTGGGAAGCAGGCCTCTCGGTATTGTTGTGTATGTGTGCGCATGTGTGTGTGTGTGTGTGTAGGGGGTGGGGGGGGCAGCGAGGCATGCCTATTGAACAGCAGGTGGTAATTGAAACAAAACAAGGGCTGATTAGGGAAGCGTCTGGCAACTCATGATCCAAACAGTGAGCCGCCGAGGAGCCCAAACACAAGAGCCCTGGAATAAAGTGGTCATCATCTAATTAACAGGACACATTTTAATTACAGGGTAAACCAAGCAGTGCAGTGTGTCAATTTAACTGATGTGGTAAGTGCCAGTTTACAATATCAGAAACAGACAAATAATTGGATTCTAATTACAAGCAGGTCTATTGCACACCAGCGCCTGCAGCCCATCTTAATAAACAAATTTTTACATCAAACCATGAATAACAAACACTGCAGGACTGCTAATTGCCTCACTGCCATGTTGGGAGTTTGCCAGCTCCGACTATTTGACTGAGGCGAGCGGATGAATGGATGAGGCTGCGCCTCGCCGTAATTAGAATGAAGTGAACAACCGAGGTCCTCGTTTGTTTTTGCAATCTCACAAAGGTAAATAAGATGAGTGGTGATCTGCACGGGAACTGTGGGGCAGGTTGGAGCAATAAAGTTGGTCTTAGAAGCGCTTGTGATCAAGGAGACTGTTCACCAATGATCTGGTGTTAAACTTAACAAGGTATCGCACCCAGTTTAGCAAAAAGACAGTTTATAACCCAACTCCAGAGGGATGCATCCATTATTGTTTTCATTTTTGCAGGTTGCAAGATATCAACATATTGGAGGTGACTGAGACTGAAGACCGAGTTCCTTCGTGGCTAATTGCTAACTAGCTCCATCAATGACAAATAGCAACAGAAATGGCGACCGGTGTGAACGAAATCAATGCAGCTGCACAAGTAAACAGACTTTAAATGGACGTGTTGTTCTCCGATGACACAGACTCGTCTCCTGACTGCAGCCAGTTTGGTGACTGCAGTTATTTTCGGTTAACAAGACTCCATCTGGAAAAGTGACATTTTAAGGGTCACCGGGACCTGTTGGAATCTGCAGTCAAATCTGATTCATAAAATGCTTTTTAGGCTGTCGTGGATTAGTTTACTATGTATGCAGAAGGTTTCTGGTCTTGTCCAACAGGCGTATTTGTTGGTTCCATTAAACAACCTGTCATTCAGTTTGACAGTGTGACTTACATACAGTTCATACGTTCTTTACATTTCATAAAACATTGTGCTTATTCAGAGTTTGTCTGCATGTTTATGTCCGTGCAAAATCGCAGTTGTCTGGATCCCGGTCGCACTGACAACAGGCTGTTTATGGAGCGAAGATGATTCGTGTGATTCCGCCGCCTTTTTTGGAGTTAATTGTTTTTTCTGTCTACAAGTAGAATTCCACGAACATGTTGACAGAACAGCACTGAAGAATATCTGATGTCTGGCAAAGAAATGAAAATGGATTCCGAAGTAATAAAGATGGCTTGAAACACTTCTGGTAAAACATCTGTATCAGTACCAGAATATCAGCACTGAGTATTTGGTGAAAATACTTTCTTTTATACTTGGGATGAACTGCCTTCGCAGTTATTTGAACCATGGAACATGTAAAGTGGGATCGTGTTCAAACATGTCTTTGTTTTATATAAAAGTTCATTTTCTAAGACTTGAATGTGAATTAGAGGTTTTAAGAATTAACATTTCAAATATGAAGTAACGTCGTGTTTAAGTGGTCTGAAGGGAATCCAGATATATGTGTGGAGGGCCACTATTGGCTGATCATGTCACCCCACCAGTATATCTGCAGCTCTGCCCACTGTTCCCATAATATTTCATCCACCTTTATGGACCGTAATAATATCATATGTTAATGCCTCTGTAAGTTACTGTGCGACTGATTTATGTCAACGTTTCTGCTCTTGGTGATTTCTGAACAAAAACACCGAGTTCACTTCCAGCTTGTCGTGTGTGTGTGATCGGCGTCCCGACAACAACACACACACATCCACAGGAATCCTGGATGTCCGGTGAAATACTGCCAGCAGAAAGACTGCTTGTGTTTTTATATCATTTCCATTAAATCTTGTCTATCAAAGGCCTTAATTAATAATACACTTGACATTTATGTTTTCCAGCTCTGAGCTGAGCGAGAAACGATTTATGTCACCTAAAGCTTTTTAACAAATCAATGCAACTATTTGTAATTGCTTGTTTCACAAGATTAAAAGTGCTTAGACTTGATCTCTGTCTCCTGTTTAGTGGCCAACATGACCTGTGCCTCCGTCATAAAAACACAAGTCCTGGTCATCAGCATTAGCTCCTGTCACCAAATCCACACCGCTATTATTTCTGGAATTTTTAATGTTGGTACGATTTATAGCGTATCAAATGCAGTTACCTAAATTTCTGTTAGGAAAAGACAGTTAAACTGTCTCTTATTAATTACGATATAATTTAACGTTGAGGCTGAGATGGGAGTCCTGCAGCCAGCAACAAACAGGTCTGAATTAAACTGTTCTGCAGACGTCGTGTTGAGGGTTTTGTAAAGGTGATGAAGCTCTATTACTGTTAAAATATCCAATAACGTTTGCGTGCATCAGTATGTGTAAATGAAACCTTTGATGTGTCAACACTCCTGTTTAATTAGACGACGCAACTGTGCAGCTCCGTGCAGCCGCGCCGCACGCAGCAGACGCAATGAGCGAGTCGAGGAAACAACCTGAACAACCAGCATTTTATTGCATGTTAAGAATGCTCACGTCAGTCAGTGCCACTGACTACAACAGAGTGGTCTGCATCACACAGACGAGGAATGATGAGGAGGTTACAGACTGATGGAGGTGATGAGCAATAATATTTCTCTATAAAAAAAAAAGAAAAAAAAAAGAGGAAGAAAGAAACTACAAAGTACAACTTCAAAGAAAAAAAATAAGAGAAGAGAAAGGAAGACAAGCTGCTGCGGGATGAGAGCACCGTGACAGCTCCTGGGCTGCACCCCCACCCCCTCCCTCCTTCTGGGGGAGAAAAAAACGTGATGTTAGAGAGAGAAAGAAAGAAAGAATGAAAGAAAGAAAGAAAAGGGGGCAGGATGGCAGCGAGCTGGATGGTTGGTGATGGATGAAACAATGGCTTTCTAGTGCGGATGCCGGCGTGTGATGTCGGGAGTCTGATGCCACACGGCTGCGGTCTGCGACAAACATCACAGTCCTGCCCTCTCCGGCAGCGTTTGACCTTTGACCTGCGTCCACCTGCTGTCCAAGTCGAATCGCTCACAATGACCCCTTGAGATAGAAAATATAAATATCTGGATGCGAAAACAAAAATGTGTGTTTTAGCTACATGAGAAAGGAGGAGAAATCGTTGATGCGAGGGGGGGGGGACATTTCTTTGAAAAAAAAACAAAAAAAGACAGCATTTAACAATATTCTTTACATCTTGGCACTGCATATTTTTCTTCTTTTTCCTATTAACTTCATATAAAATATCATTAGATTGATACACCCTTATATTATTACTGACCACTTAAACCATACCCGCCCCCCCACCCCCCCACACACACACGTCTCTGTGACCCTGGGATTAGTCATGCAAGATATCTCCGTCTTGTAGAGGAGATATACCTGTCTGCCCTTTACTCAGAGCAGTCATGTTTAACATACGGCCACAGAAGGCAGTGGTTGGACCATCAAAAGGAAGTATCAAAAAACAGCTTAACACAAAAAGGAAAAAAATCTGTACAAAATGCTTCGGTCATATGATAACAGAGAAAAGTCTGTCGTCTATATTACAGTTTAAAATCCAAAATAGGGGATCGTCTCCCCCCTCAGCCCCGCCCCCGCCCAGCTCACCCAGAAGTCCGCGTTGATGATGTCATTTTTTTTTTCTTTTTTTAAAGCAAAGATTACTAAGTAAAATACATTTGCAGCACAGTTTTGCTATTCCAATACATACAGCAGTTTTTCTCATAGCTATTTCATAGTTAATACAAAGCAGTCGCGATTAAAGCAAACAGCAGAACACAAATGCATTTTTGATCTTAAAAAAGAAAAAAAAAAAAAAGAAAACAGAGGAAAAAAAAAGACTTTACTGACATGTATGTACAACCTAATATTAGCGCGCCCTCCTGACAGGATGAGTGGTGCCACACACAGCTGGGTGAGATTACCATGAACATAAAGCCTGAGGTTTGGATTGATTTGGCAAAAGAAGGATGAAACCTTTACCATAAACAAACTAATCTCATTTTCTTTTATTTTTTCTGAGTTTTTTTTCCTGTTATTTTCTCTCTACAGTATCAGACTACACATGCAAAGACACACAACCAAGTGCAACTGAGTGAATGTTTGTTTTTTTTCCTCTCATTTCATTGAATCATTCCCTATAGATTTGAATTGAGGTATGCGTACTAACGGTTTTCTCATGCTGTTATCTTTAGTAATGTCAAGCTACACATGCTGAGAATGTTCTAATCTACCAGCACTTTTTCCTCCTTTTTGGATACCAAACAAACCAGCCAGAGACTGGGGGGTTTGTGGATGAGCACGGCCCTGTTCTCACGATCCTTGCCTGGCTGTTACTGACCCGTCCCACAGCTGCCTGGATATAAAATACATCTTCTGGAAACCACAGATTGCCCTTTTTCCTTTTTAGTGAATGAGCATTGGACTTAGTAAATAATAATAATAATAATAATAATAATAGTAATAATAATAATAACTGCCATAAAGTACCTTGTACCCAGCTTATTAGTTGACAGGAGTGTTTTTTAATATAAAAAGTAGACAGAAACTTGAACACAATCATAACGTCTTGCCAATCTCAACACAGAACAGCGAAATCAAGTCAAGATGCTTAAACGCCTACAAAGTGGCATACAATCATTTAAAAAGGATACAAATGGAAAAAAAAAGGAATAAAAGAAGAGAAACATTGAATCATTGTGTGGTCCAGTTGAAGTATAGAATCCATTTCACATTGTTCTCTGCAAAGGTTTTTCTATTTACCAGGATATTTTTTTACTACAGCTTTATCTAAATACCCTTTAATGTTGCACACGAGTCGCTCCTGACGGCCGACGACAGAGAGTTTCCCTAATTTGGTCAGAATGTGGTCGGACTCCCATTCAGATTTGGTCACTGCAAACATTACTGCAGCTGCCCTGTTCAAGACACCCTCCTTTGGTTTCAATAAAAATGAGGGAAGTGTGAGGAGCATCTTCCTCGATGCTTTCTGCCATCGGCCCGACGCGGCTGATCATCCAATGGGAGAGAGCGGAGGAAGGATATTTGGCCTTATCTGCTATTGCATGGAACACACATCATTGACTTAGTTTTTTTTCTTTGGTAGTCACAGAACAAGATATTAAACAACAACAAAAAAAAAAGCCAAATAAAACATCTAATAATAATTATACTAATAATAAATAAGAAAAATTAAAAGTGGTTGATTGCAGTCTTGGATTCATGTTGATTCCCTTCACTGTCCACAGCTATTGGCTTTTATTTTGGTGACACTGGTGTGTTGACGTTCCCCTAAATGGTCTGAACTGTGTGTTTGGGCCCTTTAGGATGTCAGTCAGAAGCTGGAATGTGAAATGTTTAGTCTTATTGCAAGTCTTGGGACTTTTCCATCGAAAACAAGCATTTGTTTATGCTTCGCAATTATTAATACTCACGCAAACTATTTATGCGTGTGATACGAATACAACTACTGGGAATGTGCGCTTATCTTCAAGCACGGCTTGGACTGAATGGAATCACAGCGCGGAGGACTCGGCACGTCGGATGAACAATGACGGTTGTGTTCAGGAATCACAATTAGTTGGTCTAAATCATTATCTCGCCAGCCCACACCTGACATTTCCATTTTTCCTGTAGAAAAACCCGGAGCTTGTAAGTGATCAGAAATTGTGTTGCGGCTCGACATGCTCGGCCGTGAGGGGCCGTTTTAAAGAGTAATTTCATAAGGATAAATCATAACCTGCATGATTTCTCTGTCATTCATTCGCATCTTAAATTAAACTTCATCGATGCGTAGAGAGAGCCTTCATTATGAGTAGTGCAGTAGACTTCATGAGCAGGGGGGGGAGTGTGTGTGTGTGTGTGTGTGTGTGTGTGTGTGTGTGTGTGTGTGTGTGTGTGTGTTGGGGCGTCGGGCTACATGTCAGAGTGGTAACCGTTTTTTTTTGGAGATCGCTGAATAAATGACAGAAAAATGCTACTTGGTATCAGACATTCTGCTTCATGTGTGTGTTTCAAGAACAACATGAAAAGAAATCATAAACATTCATCATCAAGTGCCGACCACACAGAATCTCCACAGCATGGGCATGAGGTCTGATGAGTGTACAGAAAAAGGAAAAAAAAAAAAAAAGACATCAATAACAGCATTAAAAGGAAAAAAAAAACACATAATGTTGATATTCTATAACCCCCAACCCCCCGAAAAACATCATCCCTTTCACTGTAGATGGAATCAAACCAATGCAAAGTGTTGAAGGCAGTGACAGTGAACACAAGTCCACACTTGCGCTCCCTCACACACACACATGGTGTAAATTAAATGTCAGTCATCCTGCTTCTCTTGAGTTTGTGGTCAGATGTGTGTCCTCAGAGAGGGAAGGAGGGGGGGGGACACATAACCCCTTTGCAGTCCTCCGTCCCGGCTGCATGACGACAGTCTCCGCCCATCCCGGTCTCTTTAAATCTGACCACGAATACGTTGCCACGTACCAAATGAGTCCATCCGACACATGAGTAGAGATGACTTAAATCAGAAGTATAAAGTGATTGAAAAAAGAACACTCATGTGGGGCGTTTTCTGTCTGTGTGTGTGTGTTCTTGTTATGTACTTTAATGGCACTAAAAAGTTACTTAGAGACATTTGAGAGCTGTTGTCAGTGGCTGAAACTGCAGTTCAGTGTTTGTTATCTGCGGAGCCTTTCCGGCTCCCAGACGACCATGACTGCCTCTGAGGCTGAGAGGGTGCCACTGGCCTTACAGCATGTCGTCGTGGCCCTGGTCATCATCATAATCTCTGTGGTGATCGAAATCCGGACTGTGATTGGCAGTCGTTACCAGGGAGAGGGGCCCATCATGGTCCTCTGGGTCCAGTGGTTCCTCCTTAACGCTGATGTGATGCCTGGAACAGAAGATGCAAATTCAGTCTTAACTTGCTGGTATCCTTTTTCTATAATAACCTTTCACACATGGAAGCACAAACAGACGAAGAAAGAAACAAACGCTCCAGTCAGACTGTGAGTGGGGGACTCAATGGAGCTTCATGATAATTTCAGTTTCTTCTGAGATTTTCAAATCCCGCCAAAGCTGCAGGCTTTTTTTATTTTTCGTGGCAACCGAGAACAGCGTATTCACTTAGAATTGATAAATGAAGAAGATTAACAATGTGAGACGAGAGGAGGAGAGAATGGACTCAGCGGAGGGAGCGGGCTGCCGTTGTCAGCCTCCTGGTGGCGGAGGATCAGAGACGCGCTGTGTGTTCCCCTTCCTGCTCGTTAACATGCACAACCTGCGAGGCGGGTCTCCAGAGGACGACCCCGAGCCGGCTTCTATCATTAATCAACTTCAGGCAAACACAGCGACCAGACACCGCCATACATGCTTTAAACTCCAGAATTAATGCATATTTTCAACCGAGTGTCAATAAGAGAAGAAAAGTGCTGGCAGGAAAGGCGTGCGAAGAGAGCAGCGGCGGCGCACTCGGCACAGCACTGTGATAAGAAACAGAGCCCTTATGAGAATAATAACGCTGTCACTTGTAAACAAGGCAAAAACATGAGCCCCCCCCCACCCCTTCCCCCTCCCAGCTCACAGTCTGAGCAAAAGAGCCACTAAAGAGATGAGATCTGCCAAATTTCTCATTACAGAAACAGAGCAGGAATAAAGCACAAGGGGACGGGGCCGGCTGTGGCAGAGAGGAGAAGAAAACCATTATGAGCAGCTGCGGGGGACTCGGCGCTCTAACCTGCGGTGCCAGCCCGGCTGTACTGGAGGTAGAGCGGTGTCAGGATGAAGCATCCGGCTCATTTACTACAACAACAAGGGAGAACTGGCACGTTCTTATTGTGTCACCGGTATCTCACCGGCACCGCTTTGATTTATTCACGCCAGGTTGTCTTGTGTGATCTGCAACTATTGTGATGGAGTCGGTCGTATGCTAATGAGCCGACATATTTTAGTGTGAATTATAAAAAAAAAAAAAAGGAAGAGAAAAGTAAAGTCAGCTTTTCTATCATTTTCACATCAAAGTAACTCCACAAGTGCCGTTGCCTCGGGTCGGAGTCTGTGGCTGCAGGGCAGACATGAAATTGTTATTATTATGCTATTGAACGGCATGCTGATTCTACACTTTTCATATAATTAGCCTTCTCTGGATACCTGACTCTCAACTGGCTGCTTAAGAAAAGAGCTCCGGTTTATTCTCGGTGTTTAAAAGCCGCCTCCTTTCCACCAGTAGTGCACTGCCCCATATGGACGACACATGTTACCCAGTTAACACAAGAGATTCAGCAGCTTCGGCATCACAAACAAACCAGCGATATCAGCGTGTGCACACGGAGACTTTAACATAACCGCTCTGTTCACACGCATGAAACACTTGGTATGTTTTGTTAATAAGAGAATAAAGTTCTTTAAAAGCAAAAGAAAACAGACTTAACTAATTTTGTACTTGCATAAAGCGTATACACATAATTATGGAAAGAGAGTTTCTGAGTTGTATCAGCCTAAAGATAGAAGCAGAGGGGCAAAGGGAGAAGCAGGCTGCCTCCAGGCCAGCACACCCATCCTGTCTCTGCCTTTCCTGTTCCACAGCCACGCTCAGAGCTATGTTCTCAGTGATTAGGGATGGCACTTTCCTCCAGTTGGCCAGGAGCTTATTTCTGCACCTTTTTTGTTTTCAGGCAGAATTTCCCCCCAGCTCAGACGTTTCAGGAGGCCATCCCGGAGTCTACCCGCACCGAGCATCGGCGGTCTGCCCCCACATCTGGAAACGATGCAGCGTGTGCTGTATTATTTTAGGCTTCAAACAACTTAGCAGACACTCCCACACAACAAGTGAGCTGCGGTTTTACAGGCCGGCCGCAACTTTCCTACAGGAGAATCTTGAAAGATGTCCTGCAGACTAATTACGCTCCGGTGTTGTTTTTCTTTCAGCGGCGTCGCCGAACGTGTTGCAGCTCTCGTCCTCTCTGCGTCGGCGCTAACAGCGACGCTGCTTTGTGTTCTGGCATCTTGTAAATATTTTAACAAATCGGAATGCTGATTGTGGCGGAACACCAGACGGCAGGACACAGAGAGGAGAGTTCATAAACTCTCTGTTGAAATAACAGAGGGGCTCCGGTCTCGTCTTCCCAGCTGGTCTGGTGATAGAAGCCTCCAAGAGGTGGAGTTTCCTCTTCTACTGGGAGGCCAGCCACATCTTTGGCCATGACCCCCACATCATCCCTATTTATTGTGCTCTGTGACAGTGTTTCTTTTTTTTATTTATCTATCTAATGTGTTGGATAGTTTTGGAGCAGCGAGGTCATTTTCAGTCGATCCGTTTGCTGTCTGACTGGAGTAAGCTGCTTAAAAATTCTCTCTTCCTTAAAAAAGGCTGCTGGAGATAGAAAGAGTGCCACTCACATAGCTGGCAGGGGTGAGCGTCCCGGGCTGCTGTCACTGCCGTTGCTGTTTCCATGGTCCATCGCTCCATTCATCTCCTCACGGATGGCGTTGGCCAGGGAGTTGAGGGTTGGACTTCCAATGGAAGCAGTAGTGTATAGAGGTATGTTGTTTTCTGCCATTGAAGCCTGAAAAGCAAAAAAGCCCGACGCATTAAACGTGAAACGGAAGAGGGTTGTCAGCACGTTCACTTGCCCATCACTCTTTTCATACCACCCAGAAAAACAAAGACCTGATGACACGGCAAATGAGATGGAGAAGGACTTTGTATTTTATTATTTTCCAGAGTTCTGGCTGAGGCAGCCAAAGATGAAGTCACTTATTATTTTTACCTGGAAGGCAGCAGAGAGGGCCGGACCATAGCCCAAGCTGGTCTGGATGTTCTTCACTAACGCCGGACTTCTGCAAACAGAGAAATCACATTACAACCGCGGCTGCGTTCCTCAGCTACAGTATCATGTTTCCTATTGAGAAATCAATGCACTTTGTATAAGAAGTAAATACATTTACTGGTGTAGTAATGTGGATATTAAAGCTATAATTCTCCAATGTTCAATCACTTGATAATAACCACACAACTAACTTTTTTTTTACAACACAATTTCATAGGAAGGAAGAGCATGATGGAGGAAGCGATGAACACAGAAAGCATGATGGCAACACTGGGGTTGGGGGGGGGGGCATGCAGGTGGAGGTTTGCCTCTGGAGCTTGCAGGGGGGGGCAGGCGGAAGTGCTTACTGTACGAGCAGCTCATCAAAGTTCTCATCAGCAGCGGCGTATTTCCGAGGGCGGCCTCGCTGTATGTGTCGGCCGCACTTAAACTCCTCATCATCAACAGTCCAAAAGGACCCAAACTCATCCTCTACTCTCACAAAGCACTTATGCAGGGAAAGGTTGGTGCGAACGGCACCCTGGGAAAGCAAACCAGCGGGCACAGCCAGATGTAGATGCAGTGATGGGACAGGACAGAGGACGGACACACAGAACAGACACAGGAAGGAAGGGAGAAGGTGAGGACCAACATGAAAACAAGCATAAGCCATTGTGCGTTATGGGGCATCACCGAGGGGCTTCCGAAAGCATGAAGGGCAGGCACACCGAAGCAAGCGGGGACTCTGGACTATATGGCACACAGACAATGAAATGGAGCAACAGCAGCCTCTTCCCATCAGTCAACGTTGACACAGACGCTAGCCGGTACTGAGACGACCAAACCTACCCACTGATCTTTTGAGGCCGTCTCTTTTGGAACTCTATTTCGTCGACTGTCCACACAGCCCCTTTTACGTTTTCTACTCGCACAAAACACTTGTGAAGACTAAGATTATGCCGGACTGCATTCTGCAGTTGGTGTAAAACAAAAAAAAAAAAAAAAAAACAGAGAGAGAGAGAAAGAGAAAAAAAGGTTGCTATCAATACAGTAAACATGTCTGCACGGGGAACATTTCATGACACAGAGAGAAATATTTTGACAGGCACTGGATGAAACCTGGATGAAGACAATAAAAACAAGCAGAACGTTGGCAGTAAATGGACATTTGTTTTCAAAAGCCTTAAACAACACAGAAATAGTTTTGGTTTCCATGGCGACAGCCACGTGTTACTGACATCTCTTCCATAGCATAAAGAGGTTGATGGGGTTTAGAGACTTACATGATGTCTACAAGACTTCCACAGGCCAAACAGTTTTACACATTTAACATTTTAAACCAGACTGAATCATTTTAAAATGAAAGTAGACCTGCGTACGTCGTCCTTTTACTGGCTATGAGCGATGCTGAGTGTGTGTGTGTGTGTAAAGAGACACTTGTGGAATCCAGTTTTCCAATGTGCCCCTATGGAGGAGCTGACTGTGTGTGAGCTGGAGGAGAACGAGGTTGGAGCAGGGTGATGGTGCCATTGTTTCCCCTGTTGAGTGGTTCGGTCTCCTCCAGCTCCATGTGACGGATTAAAGGGAGCTCTCAGTGTTTAATTCGCCTCTCTCACTCGTATCTTCTTTTCTCCGACTCTCAAGTTGCTTGTTTGTTATGTTGTTGTTTTTCTTTTCGTGCGTTTGACGCCTGGTGGAAAACAGTTTGTTCCCTTCTGAAGTACGTGTGTGGGGCTCAGCCAGGAGTCACTGGCAGAGCCCTGCTATGTTAAACTAATGTCGCCCAAACCCAAAACATCACCACATTTTACATGCAGATCGTTTTCTCTCCATTTTTCTTCTCCCTCTGTCTAATTTCTTCTTTTTCACTGGAGTAAATATTCCTCTGTTTGTTTGTTCCGTGGTTCAGACTCGTTTGTTCTGCAGGTCGGTAAAGGTTCTTTTGCAAAGACAATATATCATTTAATTCTAGATATGCATCTGGTACTGGTTGAAGAACAAAAAAGGAGAATTACCTTCCACGTCGCTGCGTTGCGCCTAAAATATGCAAACATTCGTGTGAACCAGTTGTAGATCTCGTTTAGTGTTAGCTGCTTTTCTGGAGATTCGAGGATTGCCTGGATGAGGAACAGTGACAGAAACAAACATTTAAAATTTTGCTTCCCTTCACAAGATGATAAATAATTCACCAGAGGCATGCAGGTTGTGTGTGTTCTCTGGAGGAAACACAGACAACATGAAAGAAGCTGCCACTGCAAAGTGTCCTCTTTACTCTGTTTGTGGAAGTCTCTTGTGCTTCTCATTCAAAACTGGGAGATTTGAATATATTTTCTTTTGTGGGTGTAAATGAAGGGCAAGCGAAAACATTTCTCAGGCAGATTACATGGCAGCAATTATGGCCGGCTCAGATTAATTCCTGAGATCCCAGATTACCGCGGCCGGGCGATAATTGAGTGGCCATCTTAAAACAGGTTCATCCCTACTGTTGTGTGAAATGAATTTGGTAATAATCACAGCCACTGAAATGCTTAATCAAATGCAATTGTCGTGTGAGGCTGTTTTTCCGAATCCCTCGCACATTCGTGGCTCTCATCTGAAGATGGTTAATCTTCCCTGTTAAATTCAAACCCATTTATTGAGGAACTAACTAGAAAAAAAAAGTACTGAAGAACACAAATGAGTTTGTGCCCTTCTAAATAGCTGAATGTACAAACGCTGTATTTCTTGCGATGATGAAGAGGGGGAGGGGGGGGGTGTTCTCTATATCAGACTGATTCAGTGGTGTGTGGGCACAAGCAGAATCCTTACCTGTCTTATTAGTGAGGCGTATGTGAATGGGGGTCTGACATCAGCATTCATGTAAAACTCTTTGTTCTGACTGATGTCTGTACACAGGAAACAAACACAAACTGTCACCACGGAATAAACGATGAGGCATCAACACCGGTGTCGTCCGTGTGCGGAGCCGCGACTGTGTGTGCACGCTTGCAGTACCTGGAGAGATGGGCATGTTGTACTTTTCCGAGTAGCGCCGCCGCATGGGGCCCATGCTGTGGAGGCTGTTGGCTGTGATGACGGAGTGGGTCTGGGACAGGGGTGTGAGCGGCGCTGTGGGCGTGGTGGGGGTCTGCGGCAGGCTCAGCGGAGGAGAGGCCTCGGGGGCAGACTTTAACAATGTAACGTTGGACACCAGGTTGAGCTGAGGTGGGGAAACCAAACCAAGACCAAACAGACAGAGAAACAGAGACAGATAGGAGCTCGGTTAGTCCTCTAATTACCCCGTGTTGCACATGCCTCATTGACTATGCATATCTCCCCTGTAATTGCAGGCGAACACTGAGACGCTCGCTAAATCTTTAGAAAACAACCCCAGAGCCCCTCCACTCTCCACCTCCTCTATTCTTCATACTCAGCTCTGTCCTCCCTCCGATGTTTCCAGCTTTCTGTTTCAGCCTCTTTGTTTAATCTTTTGTCCCGCTTTGGACAACAACCCCCCACCACATCCTTTCACCGTTGGTCCGCAGTACGTTCACCAGTGCGGATTGGAGGGAGGTGTGGGGGGGGGGGGGGGGGGGGGGGGGTGAAAGAAGGGG
>CAAKHC010019484.1:257996-272645 GCA_901007825.1 Macroramphosus scolopax | reverse complement strand
TTCCCCCGGGGGGGGGGGGGGGGGGGGGGGGGGGGGGGGGGGGGGGGGTGCATATGAAGATGGGCGGTCTGAGCGGCTCCACTAATAAGGCAGCCAGAGGAACAAGCCAATCTGGGCTAATTACAAGCTGAAATTGTATTGTGAGAAGTCTAATTAAAAGCTGCTTATGGAGGTGATCTGATGATTAACTACTGTATCTGACTGACCCCTATCATTAGGGCCACGTTAGCCGCGGTAAAGATGGCGCCGTAGTATTTCCATGGACAGCCTTCTGCACAGACTTTTTTTGTTTTCCGCTAAGGCCTTTGTGCGTGCATGGACCGGGCACGCTACTGAGAAAGAGGGATCTAAGTAATAATGGCTACAAGGTAAACTAATTACGGCAAGTGCTCGAAAAGGTATAGCATGGCTCCCAGCAGCTGTGGCGGCTGTGAGCCAAGTGCCAAGCCTCCGTACTGGAGCAGCAGTCAAGTGGAAAATTCTGGCCTGACCCCTGCTCCAGCTATTAATTGGCAGGAAAACTAATGACACATATACATATTCCCACAAAATTGTTCTAATTGCTAATTTGCAGAAGGAGGCCAGATTCCAAATCAAAAATGACTTGAGTCTGTGATAAAAAGGAGAGAGGAGAAAATACAGAGCTAAAAGGAAGAGACACTATTTGACATGGTTTGTTGACGACAGAGGGATCACATGTCTGATTCCTCTGCTGGTAATTGCTCGTCGGTGACACACAGGTGAATATTAACATTTTATTATTAACTATATGTTTAATTCTCAGGACCAACATGTCTGAAAATATATTTAGCTTTCAACATTAATGGGAAAGGACAGAATTTAGTATTTAAGTATTTTTCACAATGTGTTTTATGAGTATTAATTTGCAGATATTCAGTTGATTTTAAACCTCCCATTCGACCCGACACACGTCCCCGTCCTCTGTCCCCGTCCTCACAATGTCTATTTGAGTTTGGGAGGCTGAACTCTGCCTTTTGGCACGGTCCGCCCAAATAATCTGGATTCCTGCTGGGATGCACAAATGTTGACTACATCCTCACCAACAGTAGCAGAAGACGTGTTATTCTAAATAATGAAGAAAATAAATCACACTTGGTGTGTGTGTTTCAGACACAATGCTATCAATAGGACGGGGCTGCGGTGTTGACTTCTCTTCCGGAGGATTAGCAGGCTTTGTTTCATGTTTCATCCATATTCCCCGGCCATAAACACAGAAAGGCTTCAACAATAGGCCAGACAGGCTGGTAATGGCCTTGCCTTTGTTAGCCTCACCATTTGGACTCTCTCCAGTGCAGAGACAAAATGAGACTTCAGACTGAAATTAATTAAATGGTAATTGGTGATCTAATTATACTGGCTTTGACTCGGCAAGCTGCTAAAGAAAATAAACAAAAGTCCCTCCTCAATTATGTATGGCGGAAAAGGTCAGATTTCTGACAAGAATGCTTAGTGACACTGAGTGCAGACACCCACCCACACGCATAAATACAAACACACACACACACACACACACAAGCAGAAACACACGCTGGTAATGTGGAACATTTTGTTTCGACCTCACCCGCCCCCATCACCTTATGAAGAATAAAACGAACCCTATTCATTTGACGCTGCACATGCACAGTATCCGTTAGCTTGTCTTTAATTATAAGCTAATTCATCTGAGCCGCTCTGCTATCACAGTGGGCTGCTTATACATGCCTGTATTATGTATGCAACAGCACAGGAAAGCAGCAGAGCAGCCTGACTCGCGATGGCTGGACGATCGCTGTTTGGTTGTGTTGCACGTCAGCTCTGAGAATTGATTCATTCTGCATCTACTGAGTGGAGATTTTTCGGTGACCACATCTGATGGTGCAATCTCACTAAAGCCTCGGCGGGGTCGCGGTCCCTGACCTGTGTAAGTCCACCACTCAGCCAGCAAAGGCCAGACATATTCATCATGGACTTTCATAGCTGCTTGCAGCGGGCAGAGCGGCGCTGGAGAATAGGAGTCTATTTATTTGAATAAAACTCCCGGCTCGTCCCCTTGAGAGTGTTAACGCTGAGCTCTGACACAGTCTCTCTCACAGGCCCCCGGGAGAGAGGAGAGGTAGTGAACTCAAGATGCTATCTGCCACCCATACCACTTTTCATATACAAATGTCCTTGTGTCAGAGCCTGCGTTTTGCACTCTAATCTACACAATCAGTGTGTGTGACACCGGGACAGCTGAACAGTCTATTGTTGTTTGACTGCACCAGGCACTTTCTGTCGACTGTCTGCAGCGTGCTGAGTGCACAGACAGCCCCTGCATGTCAACAGCCACCTCGCCGTCTGTACATAAATGATCCAAGCTGCACAATGTGTTGAGAGACAGGACTCCTGCATGTATATTGTGCATGTGTGTGCATGAATAAAATGATCCGGCTCTGCAGCGCGGTGCAGAGGCCCCTGTTGTACACATGACCAGAGAGCACAGGCACATAAATGCCATATTGAGCCCTATTGGATGAGGATTAAGCATCGGGTTTATATTCAGAGTGATAAGCATGATCTCTGATATGTGTCAGGGAACATAATAAATGCATCTGTTGTTTAGGTAATTTAGATGCATCACTAGGATGTCACATTTAATCCACAATGTTTTCCCTTTTCTCACCTTAGTAATTTCTTGTTTTTGCAAAAATGATTCCTGGTTAATCTACGCGGCATTTAAATCCTCTTTAAAAGCTCCAAAAAAAACAATTAAAAATAAAAAAGGTTTTATCCAATATGAGCTGCTGTTCAGATCTTATTTCAGTAATTACCTTCAAAGGATGGATGAGTGTATTTCCTGACAACTCTTTAACCTTAAAGGAAGAGAGGCACCTCCTTTCATCTACTGTACAATCTATATTAAAATCAGCATCTATCACACGTTACCCTCTTGTATCGACGTATCAGTCAGTCCACATTATCTCATGTTGAGCCAGTTTTGAAGGGAAATACTCTGTCGCTTTAAATGGTTTTATTTGTTACATTGTTTCATTTTAGTGATGTTTTGTTCTTATTTTAGATTTTTTGTTTGATTATTAATATGAATTTCTTCCTTGATTTTATGTTATTGTTCATTTATTTTAATATTTGATCTATTTTTATCATCATCTATATTTTCCTTTCTCTTCTCTCATCGTCTAAACTGCTGATTGTTGAAACATCCAGTTCATCTCAGACACCAAATTGAATCTCGGATGTCAGGAGATGTTGGCCCAAACTATATTCACCGCCTCCCTGGAGAAAACAGCTGCTTTTCATTTAGCAGATAAATAAGAAGATGGAGGAACAGATTAATGAATACATGTGTGCCAATTAAGACAAACAAAAGACTGGGGGAGGGACGGGGGAGACCTGTGATGGGGCTGCTGCTTACCGGCTGAGGGGCGGCTTTGGGCTCTGTAGATTTGACATGAAGGTGCGTCATCATAGCTTGCAGACGCTCTTTGTCTTTCGCTAGCTGTGATGAAGAAGAAAACAGTTTTAATGAACACATGCAAAGAATAATCTACATCCAAGAAGTCAGTGCATCGATTTGAAGTGAAGAACACTTTAATCTTTCTGTTCCGTCTAATTATTTGTCTTCAAAATACTTTTCGGATGCTGTGAACAACTCGCCACTTCGCACAATCAAACAACTCCAATTAAAGGTTAATATATACGGCGTCTCATTGCCAATAACAAGCCCGGGCCCTTTCTACCTGTGTGAAACGCAGCGCTGTCTTAGCTGCCAGCTTAAATTATGGTGATAGGCTGCAAGCGGAGGAAGTCTGAGTCTGATAAACCTTCACTGCATCTCTCTGGATAATACGGAAAATAACAGGACGCAGGTCTGGAGTAATGTTTGAGGAACTGCATTCCTCTGGTTTAAGGTCAACATTCTGCAAACCACAGAGGTTTTATATTATAATCTTTTTGTTTGGGAAAAATGTGAAATAAATATTGTATTAAATCTGGAAATCATTTGTTTCATGCTCATATTTGTTTGTATTTTTACAAACACTAATAAATAGTGAATCCTTACATCGTTGTTTCGCTCCCCATTTAACCCATTACTGTCACTCACCCGGCCTCTAATGGACTGGCAGTGACAGTCTCTTCTTTACAGTGAATTCTTTAGACATTTTTTTTTTTAATTTCCTACATTAAACGACAAAACAAGAAGAGAAAAGGTCGTCTAAAGAACAGTGACCAGCCTTCCTATTCCTTTAACTCATTTAACATAACACCGGGCTCCTATCCACACAGAGCTGCAGAATCATTTCACTAAGTGTTTTATTGTTGGTGCTAAACAGTTAAAAGTCATAAATAACTTTAACACCCAGTAAAATTCAAAATGTAATTATCTTCTCTACTTAGCCCCGGGCCCTTCATATATCTTTTTCTAGCTGCCATGCATTCATAACACATTGTTAATGACTGGTTACTTGCAAATGTATGAAATTATTTCATTGCGCCGCCGCCCCCCCCCTCGATAAGTGACCTCCATGGCTGCTATCAGACTGACAGGGAGGGGTTCAGCCAGCACACGGGAGCTGACAGGAGAGGATGACACATAAAGCATTAGGGCCAAAAGAAACGGCAGACAATACCTGCAGCTCCAGCTGTTGTACGACCTGCATCTGCACCCGACACTGGGCTGTGCTCCTGTCATCCAGGGCGTGCTCGTTGTTGAGATGCCTGGAACACAGAAACAGCGACAGCGACCGTTAGATACAAGAAACAGTCCTGTGATGTCGGATTTAACGACGCGGGCTGGTAATTGAGTAAAAAAAGCACATGTGATAACGTTCGTTTGAATACAGCTCCGACGTTACACACGCAGAAACAGAAAGAACCCTATTGTGAAACAGGACGATGACGGGCACGTCCGCTGCAACCACAGCGCACAGATAAGAGGAATGATTAAAGAAATCAGGCTGGACTCCACGGACAAACGCACCGGCGCTCTAATGCCATCGGTGTGTTTTCTCCTAATTGTGTCATTAAAATTAAGATATTTCAAATAAAGCAGAGGACAACAGGACAAGAAGATGGGATCTGTCACCAACTTGAATTATGGATATAATTACGCGTGATTATTTCACACGGGGAAGATTTTCTCTTTTCCTGTACGTTTATGACTAATCTAAATAAGTAGCTCGGCAGGCAGCAGACAGGGTTTTTTTTTTCCTGTGATTTATATAAAATGGTGGAGATAAGGTTCACGACTGAAGGAAATATGATTGGAGGAATTTTATCAGCCGCCGCATGAATTACTGTTTGAAAATGCTTATGCAGGGGCATTTCATTAATCATTTAATCATAATCCGAGCAGGATGTTTGAACTGATTTCACAAATACCCTTTCATTTCACTACTTCATTATGCTCGCTAATGGATCCAATATATTATATATATCATAAATTATATCACATCTTCAGTGACCATGTAGGTCACTGTCACCAGGCATGTCTCCGTGTGCACGCAGTGGCGCCGGCAGATGGGAGAGAGGTGTGTGACGCGCCCGGCTCTTTTTTTTTTTTTTTCTTTCTCAAATGCACTTTTTTCCCGTCGTTTACTGCAAATCAAAAAATAGCCGGCCTGTGAAGGGACAGTGGCAGCGCTGCTGTTATGATAGCCCAATAAATTTGATGCCGTTTCTTTATGTACTGACAACACATTTGTGCTTTCAAACATCACACACACACACACACACACTCAGAAACAGACACATGTGAGGGAGGGAGAATTGATGGCGCTCTGCTTGAAATGTGAAGGTTTCTGGTTAGCTGAGGTATTTTCAACCTTGAGGTAAATGATTTAAATCTTTACGGGGAAACGTGGCCCCTCTTTTTTTCAGGTCCGCCAATTGTGTTTTTAAAAAAAAAATACATTTTTCAAAAACGACTGTGATATACATTCGGCACTTGAATTTAATTACCGCGGCAGGAAAAAGGGAATTAAAATGGAATATTTAAAAGAAAGCATGGGGCAGAATTCTCGTTTTTTTTTTTTTTCTTCCTCCATTTGTTTGAGTCAAACAAATGCCCATTTAATTAAGTAGGTCGGAAAAATGAAGCTGGTAAACATTTCAGGACATCTTACAAAATTTTCAAAGGAGAAAATAATAGGTAAAGACGTTTCAACTTCAATTTAACTGGCATAGACTGAATTTTCAATGAAGGCTGGCCTACGTGAGCAGCTTTGAAATTTCTCTGTTCATAGGAGACATGTGCCCTGCTTCTTTTCATCCTTTGTTACATTCCACTTTATTTCTTCTAATGACATGGAGAGTCACAGTGCATAATTAATAGGAAATGAAATATTCAAATGGCCCTAATGCTGCCTTGAGAGGAGTGTCTGGACACGGGAGCAGGGGGTACGGGGAATTGACATCCAGAGAGACTATGAACGTTGGCATGTGTCACTTTCTGGACTTCAAATGAAGCCACTTTTAAAAGCTCCGTGGCAGGCTGACAGTCTTAAATGTAAATTGCCACAATAAAACAAGTCATTCAAGACATTCCTGTAACAGTAGGGCCTTTTTTACATATCAGTTAGTTTGCCTTCTATTTTCCCCCCTCCAGTTTCTAATTATTTAGACTGGTCTGAGAGCTTAAGGCCGTCCCTGGGAATAGTTTATCTTGTCACTGTTGGTTGGGAATTTTAAATTAAATGCACACATCTTTACAGTAGCATTTACATTTAAAAGGCTTTGAACATTTCTGAATCCCCTTTCCAATTATTCTGGCTATTAATTCTACGTCAACACTTTATGGGATTTGAGCTTTTTTTTTTCCAGATCCGAGCGGCTTTATTTCAGTCCGATTGTCTCGTGCGTCCTGTGTTTTCCGTGTTCCCTCTGTTGTCCGCCGGGTTCGGACCGACGAAGCGTTTCATATCTCACAAACAACTGTTGGAATGTGTTGAAGTGGTGAAGGTGTTCTGTGGTTTTGGCAGCAGGGACGGTGCAGCACTAGAGGGCACTGCAGTGTTTCACTGGCTCTGACCTCTGACTGGACACCGACGAGTCGGGTCTTGACCCCCCGTGAAAACACAAGGCTGCACTCCGACACCGACCCCACCCGTCTGTGTGCTGAACCCAAAAACAGGAACAGGGATTCTGCCGCTTTGTATTTGTGAAGATAGCGAGTGTAGGTATGTCATGTTTTCTTTAAAAGATAAAATAAATACACACACAGTTTAAAACAACATCTCAGTCCCGTGTTAGTTGTTGCTGTTGGCATGCGGAGCTGAAATCTGGTTGACGTTAGAGTCCTCCTCACCTTTCTCTCTCCCCGGTACACTGTGTTCTGCTGACGACTCACTCAGACGGAATAACACACACCTCTCTCCCCTTTTAATTCTCCCTTTTTCGGAGACTTTTATTGGAGCATTTTAACACACTGATGCACTCTTTGTTTATGTTTTTCTGATTCTTTCTGGGGGCCCGCGGTATCAGTTGCTGGGTTTCATGTGGAAGTGCTTAAGGGTTTTGAGAGTTAACACCTTGGTGAGCTGCTCGCTCTCTGGCCTGCTGTTAAACAAAGGCGGCTTTGTAGAGACTCTCCCCAAATGTTTTCTTAACATGTTCCAAGCAGTTGGAGCAGGCAACTAAAGTAAACAAGATGTTGCCATGATAAAAACACTTGTAAAAACATAGCAGAGTGCACTTAGAGACTTTTTAAGGCAGAGCTCTACCGGGCGCACAGCGTTTAATTCCCTTCTCTTCTATAAACAAAGGGTGAGGCACTGTCAGAATACAATAAAGAGTGAAAGATTTAAAGGCACCCTCCCAAAGCTAAAGTATGTGTCTATGTGTGAAAGTGTTTGTGTGTGTTACTCTGTTTAATAACAGCGTGTCAGAAGACGTTTATTACATCAAAATAGAAATATATCACCGATTCTGTATTTTATCTTTTGACAGAAACTGCGCTGCTCTTCAGATCCGACCACAAAACAATCTGCTTTGATAAGCTTTTGTGCTCAAAGTGGATTCATGTAAACTATCAAAAGAGGATTCAAAATGTTGACAAAGAGGGGAAAAAAAACTTCCAGCCGCCTGCGAGGCCGCGGCATCTTTCTCCCCTGCGTCTGTGGGGAGCCTGTGTGTTGGCTGAGTGCTGGTTTTAGGATAATGGAATTGTGTCATATCTTGTTTAAAGTGCGACTAATCCGGGGTGACAGTGAGCCATTGATCTGCTGCCACCACGCAGATGTTTTCATCCTCTCCGTAGCCATGGCGCTGTTATAAGTTGGATTACCTAGAGCGCACGGCACACAGTGTTGATTAGTAAACTAGGGGTCTGACTCAGGCGAGGAATAATGGTGCAACACAAAGGTGTTTGTCAGGCAGGACAGGGTCCGACCTGTTATTGAGTTTACACTGGGAAGATGCTCCAGCACAAAGCAGGTGAGGCTCACTGAGCTAGTTAAGGTCTGTAAGTACATTAGATCAGGTTCATTCTCTGCTCAGATGTGGTGCAGTAAATGCAGAAGAATTGAAGGACAATACGAGACTAGAAAGAAGGCCTGAGTCTTGAGAAGGAAAGACAAGTGGACCGAAGGGAGAGTCAGAGAGCTGAGTGAGGCAGTCAAAGACACACACCAATCCCCCTGTCCAGTGACAAGGGCAAACATGCAGCGCGCCCTAAGTGTGGGCTGCCACAGATAAACATCCTACCGTTGTTTGTTTGGGAAAAACGGCTCCCGTCACCATGGGAACTGCACTTATCACAGGAATTAGAGGCCCATGCCGTTCTAAAAAGGAGACCCAGCCTCAGTACCCTTGTCAAGAGAAGGCTAACCCAGGCACCCACTCAGGAATAACAACTAGCTACAGTCGTAGAGCCTCCGAGTTACCGGGGGTCACAGAACATGTAATCGACCCGACGCCAGGACACGCAAACTTGAATACCAATGGAGCTCCGAGTGGGACTTTTTACTTACTTGAGGAAATAGTGAAAATCATCAAACACTCCTTCACATCCAGGCCACTTGCAGACGCCGTGACCGTAGAGAGGGTGGCTGTGCGGGGAGGGCTCGTCTACTGTGGATCTGGAGGAGAGATACGGACACAGACACACAACTATTTATAACAAGATTGTGAGACCAGAAATATTTACAGACGTCTGGTGACACAGCATGATAAGAGGTCGGAGATGATGTCACTGTTACAGCCTGGATGTGTTCTGTATGACTCCAGCTCGCTCACAAATAAATAAATATGTTGTTATTCATTATCACTGAGCCGTGTTTAAAGGGCTCCTTCACTGTTTTTTGGGCGCCGCCTGTTAAGTTAACGCCACAATATGAAACCCCCCAAAAGCATCAGCCACAGACTGCAAGCATCCCCGCCTGGTATCCATTTATCTCCTGACCAAACCATGTCACCAGAGGCTGACAGGCAAACGTCCACGGGGAGCGTATGGCTTTGTACCATCCGTCTAAAAAGCATCCTTGAAATACAAACTTCACAACATCTTCCATATGGCGAGAGGCTTAGCGGTACAGATACCCACGATCAGCGCTGAGAGGAAACGGTCTACGCGGAGGTGGCGTCTGATACGAGAGCAAGACAGGCCGCCATATGGACGCAGGCAGTATACAAGACACACAACTTTCAGTTACAAGAGCCTGGGGGACTGGCCTATATCGCTACCACCTGTGCTGGTGGAGGCTCATGAGCAGAGCATCGCTGCTCCTCCTCCCGTCTGAACCCTGCTCTGTTACACAACAGGCCAGCGAGGGGAGATCAGCACATCACTAACTGTTGTGTTGACGTCTACTTAACGGGACGTCTTGAGAAAAACAGGAAAAATAAAGATCTTTTCTCATCAATCCGTCAGCTATTGAGGTAAAATAAATGAATTAGCAAGAGAGAGAGAGAGAGAGAGAGAGTAATCTAATGGATGTGTTCCAATTCTGCAGGATTAAACAAGCCGATGTTCAGATTAAAGTCTCATTTGTATCAATGTTAGTAAAGCTGTACCTCAAGCAGGAAAATCTAAAGGTCGTCACAGGTTTTCTTGTGTTATAATTACTTGCTTAATAGTTCACATTGTTCATAACATGTGATAATTGCATTGCAATTAGGAAGCAGTCAAGCATTCATGAATGCGGTTAGCAGCTTTTTTCTTCCCTCTTTTCAAAAGTCGGATTGTTTCTATTCAATTATGAATTATGCATCCACATTAGGACCTCTGTTTGGATACAGCTAATAAATACATATTAGAATGAATTTTTAACAAGGAAATGTGTGGACGGGTGAAGGTAACGCAGGCATTCAATTTAAAGAGATCCTTTTTTTTTTTTAATTCTTTGCAAGCAAGCCTGTTGGTTAATTCTGTGTTAATAAGATATTGAAATGTGGAGTGTGCTGGGAGTCAGTGAGCACAAAGAGCTGCGAGGGGCTGGCGGCAGAAGAGCCTCTTTAAACGGCGGATGGCTAAACAGCAGTAAATGACAGAATTTACACCAAATGAGAATCATTAGTGTAATAGGAGAAGGGCTTTCCTCTAGGTGAGGACACGTTCAGCAGCACAAGAAAAAAAAAGACGGGAAGAAAACCAGTCCGCAGTTCAGATTTGAGCTGCACAGCAACGACAGATCAGATGTTGTATTGTCAGGCCGGCTCGGGGAAGAACAGCCTAATGATCTCGTAACAGCAAAGAGGACAACTGTGTCATCAGCCTCCTTTGAGGGGCAGGAACATCCAAGTGTCCAGAGACCTGGACTGAAACAGTTTAAATTTTTCTTTTTTGCAGCAGAATAAAATGTGTCATGTGAGAGAAGGTTTATTTAAAGTTGTTTCGTGTATTTGTGTGATTGAACTTGTGTTCTTTTGCTGTGTTACAATCCCCAAGCTGTGGTTGCTTGACGGTTGTTGGGGAAGCAAAGTGGGCCAAGCTCTTTGTGAGGATGCTCCCTGCACATGGCTGATGCAGCACTGTATTGGGAATTTGTGTCAGACACAGATCAGACTCATTTCATTTAAATAAGCCGATGATTGAATAAAGATGACCTGGCTCACAGGGGTATATCTCTATCTATGCATCACAGTTGTCTGGCTGGGAAACAACACTGACTGACAGCTTGAGTGACTCGAGCTCCGGCCATATCAGGGATGTTATTCAGGCCAACAGAAATCCCAGCCTGATTGCCAGAGTGTTCTTTGAGACAACTAAAAGCAGGAACACGTGCCTCGTCTTCGGCGTGTCAAGTCTGCAGTGATTGAATTTCTCCTCCTTCCTTAAGACGGAAGTGAAAAGCCGGTGAGTGATTCCTGTGATGCACTTAAGGTTTTAGTTGCAGGCGTCGTTGTGCCCGGGCAGATTTTATATGACACATGAAACTAACTACATGGTACTTAGGGCATGCTGTAAACCAATCTGAAGCCAGTCGGGAAAACAGGCCCATCAGCAGAGAGGCTTGTTTCTGTTGCCTGACAAAAGGACTTGCAAAACCGCATCAATTAAAAGTTCATTAAGTTCAGCACTGGGAGGATGAGTGGATGCTCTCTATTTATGCCCAGGCCGGCCCAGGCCATTATCTTCAACCTGATTATTCAAATCCCTGGATTATAACACAGACATTTTCTCAGAGCCTTGCTTTGAATAATCATACTTAATAATATTTCAGTTTTCTTCCCATACAGTCTGATTTGAATTGAGGCTGCATCACCAGAAGAAGAAGAAGAGGAATTATACTCTTGATAATCGTGTGATTAAAGTGGTCCGAAAATTAACACAAGAAAAGACGGCTGGTTGTGTAGGATCCACATGCGCATTATTTAATATTTAATAAGGGGATGTTTTGTGTTCACTTTGTATCAGTCGTTTGCTGCACATTTTAAAACTCTGGGTAGGTAATCCATGACGTTCTGGAGCAGATGGGGCGGATGAGAATCACCTGCTCGGTTCTCTGACAGATCTAAGATACAGCGAGAATATTCAGACTGAGACTGCCTTCTTCACTTAAGCTTGTGTTAAACTGCTGTTGACATCTTCTTTAATCTCTGACAGTCAGCGGCTGCCAGCTCGGGCGTTATGTCTTCTCCGATGTTTCATGCAGCCGAGACCGGTTCTCGCCTTTTTTCCTGCCATTGATGCTCACCTTGTTTGCTCACTTGTGACCGTGTGAGATTGAGTGAGCTAGTCAATATCCTCCCTAAGAATTGTCTCTACAATCCAGACGCTGGATGGAGCCCAGGAAGCCTGCTGATACCATCAAATGTGGGGAGAAGCTGATGCACATTTTGTTTCCTTTTCTCTGCGTGGACATCTGCGCTCAAATAAAAAGCCGTGACAGTAACGAGAATTCGTCTGTACAGGTGATTTAGTGTGACTCTATTCAAACCAGAAGCACTACATAAAAGGAAATAGATGCTTTCTTTTTGACATCGGTGAATTATATTCTCTGTGTCGCTCTCTACGATCCCCTGTGTCTCTCTCCCCCCCCCCACACTAGCAGCCACTCTCCCGGCCTTCTGGTTTACAGTGTTAAACATGTTTTCATCGACGTTGCTTTCATAATGACACATGGGTTTTGATCACTGAAACATAAGTCAGATGTGATGCAGTGAGCTCATGGTGCCTGGAGGCTCCTCGCTAACAGTTCAAAGATCAGGCTTTCGGTGCAAGAAAACAAGCAAATGTGTAAGATGCCGGATTAATTCCTTCCTTAAAGACACGCTCACTCACGGTTCAGAGAGCAGAGGATTCGTCCTGGTTAACATCCGATACGTTTTCATTCTTCAATCATGTAACAGCTGTTTTAATCCTGAAGACCAGGTTGATACCACAACAAGCTGATCACCCACAAGGCCCCTTTTCATTGTTCATTGTTCATGTTTTCAAGGAAATACAGTTTATGCAAGTGAAACAATCCCAGCAATGGGACAGGGTATCGACCCCCCTCGTTAGCAGCATCATGAGACCATTTAACTACAGCAACATCTGCATAGCCCTGCATTTCTTAGAAATCCCCAGCTACAAACAGGTACCCCCCATTGAGCGGGCAGGCCCTAATGAAAATAATACTTACATAATATAAATTAAGAGTAAACACTGTGCAAAACCCTGTGGGGGATGTGTCCATTAACCGAGGCCCTGTGAGACGTTGGTGCTTTAATAAGAATAGGAGAACGGTGACAGGAGAACATACAGGGCACAGGCTGTTTCACATCTAATTATAAGTGTGAGGTTGCATGGACTCATTGTGAGATGTATGCACATAAGATAAAACATATAGAAAGAGTTTTAGAGGGAGGAACTTACACTTCTCTCTTGTGACTCATGTACTGCCCATTGGTGGAGGCATGCTGGTTGAGGAGTGGGTTCTTTGGCGGTGCCGGGGAAGACAGGTCGAGGCCCCGGTGGCCGTTGTTGCTGCTGTTGTGATGCTCCTCCTTCACGTGGGCGTTCGTCACCTCCTTCCACAGTTGCTGCAGCTCCGCTGGAATCATGCCTGGGACAAACAAATTGGATAATTAAATCAATTACCAGCTAATCCAACTCTCTTCTTCATCACTTAATTAAATCCTGTGTCTGTAAACAAAACCGCGTATTAATTAGAAAATATTCCACTACAGGGTAATGCACTCAGAGTTCCTGCCCCCCCTTCCTCCTCCCATCTCCCCTATCTCCACCACCTTCTTCTTCCCCTCCCATTTTTTCCTGTGATCTGAAGCGTGTTTGTACACACAAATCCCAGGCATTCAGGCGAATTTCATGCCCAGAGTAAATAATTAACATCCACACAAGGCATGAAATCTCAATAATCACCATCATTTTGTTTCAACAACAGCGATGCGCAGAACAGACACAACAAAAAGTTTACAATAGGCAACACTAGAAAACATCCCACCCCTGCCTCCTTGAGAAACAGGACCCTGGGGTAATATTCTCAAAAGCGCATTAATGTGCAAAATACTTAAAGCTCTGCACCGCCTCCAATTGACAGAGAAGACTTAAACCTCATTTAACAAGTCAAGCACGCTGCAGCTCACACAGCCCTTTGAAAAAAAAAATCCCTTGAAGACAGAAGACATTTTTTCGGCGCGCTGAAAACACATCTACGGAGGGAGTGTGTTTCTTCTGCCTGTGAGTGACAGCGATCCCGACACCCAGGGCCAGAGTCGGGATGAAGAAGGATAATACTGTGTTTGTGCCCCCACTTTCAATGTCTGAGAGAAAAGATCCTTTGTTGGCACACAATATGTTGTTTGTGGCCGTCTGTGTTGAGCCCGTCGCCGCACCGATGAAGACTCCTGTCATTTGACACAAATGAGGATAAAGCTGATATGTAAAATAAGATTAAGTCTTACAGAATCTGTCGTTATTTGTATTTTCAGTCAGAAGCAGAGGAAATCTGTTTAACCCCGTATTTGAATAGCGTTCTGAGAGATTTAATATGGACGTGTGGATTTGTATGGGTATTCAAATCTGTGCTTAACTAAGCCACATGTTTTGAGCCTGATGAAAGAGGCCCACGGATATGTGGTTAATTTAACCGCGGAGCAAATGGGCAAGACCACTCGTTTAACATTACAATTAATTAAATCCATTCTCAAAATGAGCAAAGATGATTTGCACATGCTTATCTAGTTGGGTTTATATTCTCTGTACCCCCC
>CAAKHC010019484.1:230867-257961 GCA_901007825.1 Macroramphosus scolopax | reverse complement strand
GCTCTATAGATACCAGAAGTGCTCCTTTCAAGCACCAGATTGTAACACATTGTGTGCAAAATGCTTAGTCCTAATTTATTCCTGTTGTGGAAAATAACCGCGCGCCGAAGATCTCAATACGATCAGCAAAAATATTTTTAATTTGATAAGCTACTAAAGATTTTAATTATGCTGGTAATGGAGAACATTGGCCTAATGAGGCGGAGGACTCCAGAGAGACGCAGAGGCTAAGAACTGTGAAATGAGTCTGATAGGATTGCTGTAAATTCACCCCAGATCGTTTGCATATCAAAGAGCAGGAAATGATTGCAGGACAAATCAATAACCTTTCCACGTTCCAAGGAGCATCTTTCCCCCATTCGAATGTTTCAACCCACTCGCTCTGTTCTGCCGGCCTGTATTCTCCCTCATTCTCTTCCCCGCCTTGATGAGTCCTAATCGAAGCGTACGCCCATGACAGGTTAAACACGCCTAATATTGCCGTCTGCGCTTTAGCTTGCTAATCCGCTGCCCGCTGATCCTCTGTTACATTATTGATTGATCCGTTGTTGTTTTTGAGGATTTAAAGAGACTTTGGTTGCAAAAGTTTGGTTGTTTCTTTCACTCTGTGGTGGCTGGTTTGGAAAAGGAAGGTCACCGGTGATGCGAGTGTCCTGCACTCCGACAGCGGGAACAATCATTTTCCCCCCACTTGGTGCCCGGTGACAGTGGGCGATGTATTTTTAGCCGATGTGCTTGACAGGGCGGCCCACACTGGCTCAATTACCCAGCAGTCCTGGTGACCCCGACACGACTGTTTACTCAGATGAAACCGTAACGGATAGAGCGGTCTGATGAGAGAGGTAACGGAGTGGGACCAAGGTGTCTCTTTCTGTATATCGTTGTAGTTTTATTGCTCTCCCTTCGCCTCGTACCGCTCGCTACTCCGGTCCAACCCCGACCTTTTAAAACTCAACAACAGCTATGGCTCATGATTCCACATAAATGACAATAAAATGTCATTACACAAATGTCTCGGAGGGTATTATACTTTGTGTTTGGTGGAAACGAATTGAGTTTCTTCCGGCGAGGTCTCCATCTGATTACTGTGCGACACATAATGACATTGATCTGTAAATCCTCTTTCTTGGGTCCCCAGTTTGTCCATCCTTAAAATCCCGGATTGGTTTATCTTTCCTCTTTCCATTTTTCAACACAACTATTCCGCTCATTACGGCCGGGAAATACAGACAAGCACTTTAAAAAATGTATGTTGTTGGGACACTTGATTGATCACCGGCCTCCCAACTCAATTTTCCCTCTGCAGGTAGCTCTGGCGCTGAGACAGACCGAGCTCTTCAACCTCTTCCTGTCCTTGTCCCCCTGTACCCAGGTGACCATGTTCAAGCAAGCAGAAAGTTGATTTAAGGTTCATAATGACATCAGTTGCAGGCCATCATCCCCCATATAAAAAATGGCTCCCAGTGCTCCGGGCTCTTTAAACTGAGCTGTTACTTTTCACACACAGTGTCGGTGCCATGGGGGGACAGTGACATTGCTATTAGTTTATTGTTCCGTCAGGCTGGGACCTTTACTGCACCCCTGTTTATGTTGCAGTAATCACTGGCCTGCTGATATGCACCCCTTAGGCCTGAAATATGTCCTGTCCTAATGCTGCAGGAACTATTACCAGTAACCCACTGCTGGATGTATCAATCACTGACAGCCGCATTACCCACCGCTGTCTCTGATGTGCTGCTGTTCTGTGAGCACTTCATGGCTCGCCACATTCTTTGCTTTCATATTACCGACAAATTTGTCTTGTCACTGTCCCACTGGCCTCTTCTAGACAGCTTAAATGATGTTGTGCAGCTACGAGAACTCACTCTCTTGCAGAGAGCAACCGCGGAGGGTGCGGGGGCCGTTTCAGCCAGGATGTGCACAGACATTGTCCGGCCCTGTGACACACATATATCAAAAGGCTACACGTGTTTGCATTAAAGTGCAAACACACACCTCAACACCTCGGCTTTTGTGAGCCTGAACACCCAGTGACTGACTTATCAGGTCAAGAGGACAGGCTGTGTATATGTATGTGTGTGTGTGTGTGTGTGTGTGTGTGTGTGTGTGTGTGCGTGTGTATGTGTGCGCGCACCACATCCTCCCAAACGCCATAATTTATAACAGATTCCGTCTGCGCGCTTCCAAGACTTTGATCATTAGTGTCAGAAGAATTTACGACAAGAAAAACAAATTACACTGAAGATAAAGTGAGCAACTGTTTTTTACCCTCAAAACGGTTATCTACAAGTTTATACTTAATTAGCGCTATCAAACTTTTGAGAAACTAATTCAAATGCCGTGCTTCAGTCCTGCAGTCTTGTCTCCGCCAACAATGCGGCTACGCAATAAACCGATTAGATAAAACGGACAAAAGAATTCGCTGTGAAATGCTTTACAGCACCAAACAAAGCTGTGGATTGAACCTACTTTCCTCTTATTACTCTCTGACCTATTATTTGAGAAGTCGTCGGTTCTCCTCATTGTCTGAGCACAAGGGAAGGGATCCACTGAACTGCACGGAATCCCAGTGGCCTTTAGAAAAATAATTGTATTGATATCTACATTGTGAAATGAGAGAAATAAAAATACTCTGTTAAAAAGTCATGCCGATTTACTGCCCTCACGTTCCGACGCATAATCAGCGGAACCCAAACAGGGCAGATCGACTCATCACTTCCGACGCGGTGCTAACTGCTAGCTGAATATTGCAGATTAGATCTGAGCACCGTAGGCCCGGCCCGCCGATGCATGAAAGAGCTCAGTGATGTGGAAAACAGAAAGGTCATCAATAACTTCAAACAGTCAAGCAGAAAATGTGTAGAATAGGAAGACAAACCGCGGGCCTGAAGCACTGGCTTAAGTGTTGTAACAGCTGTCAGAGGCACGGAGTTAAACATCAAGGGATCGCGGTGGCAGACCAACAGGGTTCGACTGCTTCTGCGGAACTGACGCTAACGCAGGCGGCACCTCAGAGAAAAGACACCCTCAGTTGTTTTAAATATAATGTCATTATAAAATCAGGATCTCCCAACTGATGGAGGAATGAGAATTGTGTGGAATTAATTATATCACAAAGGATATGAAGTCAGCGAACCTCCTCTCTAGGTGAGGCGACCTGACTCAGACGCTCCGCATGTTGGTGATAACGCCGTATAAACAGGATGTGCCGAGGCTGTTGTGAAATCTTTCATAAGTACAGTACCTCGCCATATCACCCATGCAATGCTTTACTCAAGGGGCGTGTGTGTGTTTGCTAGACATCTGACACACAGCAATTCAGCGGAGCACAATCAACACAGCAACGCTCCACGCCTGTGCCCATGGCGATCGTCTGCAGGCGGATGAGTGATTCCATACCCAGTCCAAACAATAACACCACTGTACAAACGTGTTTGTGTTTGCCTATTACATAAGCACCTCGCAAACCCTCCTGTTTTTAATCGCCCTTATCTTGTTATTACAAAACTGTTTGCCTTCGCTGGGAATGAACAGTGAATGTCATGTTCTAAAACCCTCGTGACGGCGTCTTTGCCACGAGGGGGGGGGAGGGAGGGGGGGGGACCACTCCTTAACAAAATATTAACGAGTAAATAAAGTAATAAACTTCCTAAAGTATTGACTCCCTATCAAGTAACAGTTGATTTCACAATGTCAAGTCCTTCCTCCGGTTTCGTAGACTGAGGCTGCTCATTGTTTGACCAAAGATCAGCATGTATTATCTTATACGGGCTAACAGGTGCGGCTGTGCTGACGACTCGCTAAAATCATCGCACAAAGAGGGTGAAAAGGTAGATATCCTATGAATAGTTTATCAGAATCATGATGTGTCGGGGAAAACAAAGACATTATTATAAATCCTCCAAACCTGAAACACGTTCGTCTAAAGACGTCAACACGTATAAACAGATACTCATGCGCCTGTTTAGTAGTTGAGGAGTGACGTGCAGCAGATCTGACGAAGCGATAGTTAAGACAATATTAGGTACTGACCCTGAGTGAGGGAGTGCAGCGGCAGGCCCGTCTGCCCGGGCTGGATCGAGAGCAGTCCCTGCCTCTGAAGGTTGAGCAGATGCTGCTGCTGGACCTGCTGGACCTGGAGGAGCTGCTGCTGGAAGGCCAACTGCTGTGCTGACACCTGCTGCTACACACAAACACACACACACGAACACACACACACACACGGTTAGATGATCGCCATCAGCAAACACACATTTATAGAAGAACAAGAGGTTTTTACATCGCCGCGTTCATGTATTTCATTGAGAAAAAAATCATTGCGAATTAATTCATCTAAAAAGTTAATGGGTTTCTTGTGTACTAACACGAGAGCAGAGCGGGTCGGTCTGAGCCCGCTTAAGACAGGTGGAGTGTACATCTCTCTCTCTCTCTCTCTCTCTCTGTTAATTAACGAGGAATCGGGAGGAAAACGACAAACAATGAAACAACACACTTAATCATTCATTATAAGAGCCACAGGAATTTAATTATAGCCATTCATAATTCAGCAAACAACGTGTGACTAAATCAAAGTGCTTAATAACCACCCTTGCAACGCTCAGAACTCTCTCAGGCATGGCGCTGAGCTCAGGGATACGCTCATCCCCCAAACAGCCCAGCAAGCTGTGTTCAATCACATACGTTGGACGGACGGAGGGACGCTGTTGTTGATCTACTGGTGGGTCTTTACTGATGTCGGGGGTCGGCGGAGAAATTGGCCCTGATAAGTGAACTTTGAGATACCAAAAAACTGATAAAAATGGAAGGGAGAAACAGATATTCTGAATTTTACGGGAAGGAAATTATGTAATATCCCCAATCTCCTGTGAGTCAAAACAATGAGAGATGCTATTTAGATAAGAGGGAGACAGGAGAGGGAGACGTCTTCTAACCATCTCATCAATGCCTCCTCTCGACAAGAGTCAACCCTCCGAAAGGTCCACGACTGAACAACAGGATGCACGAGGACACCTTCTGTGTTTTCTAATAGATAAAATAAACATTGCCGAGACCGTGCAGGAAAAAAAACGCCCAGTTTACGAGTACACATGGCCGGTTGTGGAGTGGGTGGGAGGAGAGGAGGGGGCACTAAGAGCAGGGTTGCACCGCACCCTGTTATCAAACACAGGATACCAATACCTTGTTTACTTCTCATAATGAGTTCATACAAAAAACAGTTGCTGGCGGGTCAGAAATATGTCCCCCTCCACTCACCCCTGTTCGCCTTCTATTTATTCACCCCCCCCTGCTCCGCGACCTTCCTGCTGTTCCTTCAGTCGCTGGCTCAGAATTAATCCCCGGCAGTGTTGGTCTGTTACGACGAGCAGGGTCGTCACAGTGGATCAATCATCAGAAGAAGGTGCGTTGTCAATGGTGGTGGAGTTTAAAGGAATTTAATCATTTACATGCTCGTGTTGGATCAGACCCAACGTGTGAATTGAAAAAGAAGACTTGATTTGAGAGAAATCTGTGCAGCGGATGGCCGGTGATTCTCCCTGATCTGTCCTATTTATGAAGGTGTGTGGTTCCCCCCCTCCTTCCATGGATGCAGAAACAAGTTTCTCATGTCTTAAGTTGTTCTGTCTTCTCCAGTTCCTCCCTGACAGCCCGAGACAAAGATAACAGTGCTACGGGGGTGGGAGTTCACAGGCAACAATGTCTTCAGAACGCTAAATAAATAGAGGGTGTGTTCTCCGGGAGAAAAAAAAAAAAAGAAAGAGAAAGAAAGAAAAATGGAGTATTGCAAATTAATTAAATTTTCCTTCTGGTCCCATCAGCTGACAGGAGCTGCTGCATGCTCCCAGCATGCAGACACATTAAAAAACCCCAGACCCAATAGACCAAATAAGAGGTTAACAAGAAGTGGCACGAGGGAGAGAAAAATACAGTCCCTGACAAATGATAAAGAGTGGCACTGGCAGGCCTTTATTGTCAAGCTTCAAATATAAAGTTAAAGATCTTTGAAAAACTAAATTTGGATGTCTTTAAAATAAAAGAGGCACAAAGCAACAACAGGGGGTTATTGTCTGGCAGCCACAGGGGAGTCACAGTATAATTCTTATTCTGTCTTTTGATGGCTGCGAGAAATGCGACTGAAAAAAGAGAGAGCGATGGGGAAAGAAAGAAAACATCAGCAGAGCGGGAGAGTCTCTCGGGGCTGCATCCATATCCTGTGATCATACATAATATGCTTCAAAAGTTGTTTTTTCTTTTATTCTCATGCTCCATTCAACTGATCAATTGCACCTCCTTGCCTCGCCCGCCCCTCCCTTTCTTCCCCGCTTGCTCCTCTTGTGTTTACATCAGATGCGACTCGGTGACAGGCCCTATCTGAGGCCGAGGAGCTCTGCTGTCATGTTGATTTATGGGAGCATCACGACACAACTTGTCCAAACTGAAGCCCGCAGTTCATTAATTAGGGAGCTACGGCTTTGAAGTTGAGAGCTTCGACAGCACACGGGCGCGCGAGCGCGAGCACGCGTGGATGTGTGTGCGTGTCTGCTTTTAACATTGGGCTTAATTTTCTACGCTTCCTCTCCTCTCCAAACATGCAACTCAATAGGGACGAGAGCAAAAGATTCCCAGATTGTCTTTGGGAAAGCTTTTGACCGCAGAACTAATAATTTGCTTTGTCCACAGTGACGCCCGCATCCGCCAGTCATTAACGCGCATTAAGCCGCTGCCTATGAGCGTGCCCTGCTGGACTGGAGGGAGCAAAAGGAGAGGGAGCAAGAAAGATGGGGGGGAAAAATAAAAACCTCAACACGGGCAACAAAGCTGGGAGCGCTCTCTGCACTGATATCTCACAATTACATGCCTTCTCTTCCTCCGCCATTTCCATGTTAATTACCAAGAAAAGCCCCTCAGATTTATATGCACCATGTTCATGCCATTCCCCCCTCTGCCTTTCAATCTGTCCTACATGAGGCTCACAGGACGGCCGTCTCTTTGTTGCACAGGACACTTGTTTATGTGGAAAAAGATCAACAACTGAGGGCTCAGGCTCTGGAAAAATATCATATATATATAATGTGGGGACAATTCATAGCTTGAGTCTGTTTTGACCATTTATCCAGCAAGTCTGACATGCTAATCAGGAGCATGAGTGCACTTGATTCTCCGCCTCTCCCTCGTCTCTGCTTTAACCATAGTCTGGGAGCAGATGGGTTGAGGGAGCGAGCACAAATGCCTTCCATGCTCTGTGTGGCCAATGGGTTTGTTACCGTCAGGCGGTCGGAGTGATGTCAGCCTACCTCTTTATTCTGCTTGCTGCCTGCATGCTGCTGCTGTTGCTGCTGCTGTAGGAGCTGGAGGTGGAGCTGTTCCTGCTGCTTCTTGTAAAACTCTTGGAGTTGCTGCTACAGAGGAGAGACAGGGAGACGATGTGAGATAAAGTCTGTCAGTCAGAGAATTTTCAACACTTTTGAGGAATGTAGTCATCTTTGAGGCTCAGAAAGAGATGGAAGAGGAATAGCAGTTCAAAGGGGATTTTTTTTATCTTTGTGGAACACTTTCTCTACATATAAGAAGATTCTGTCTACAAAATGAGAACCGCTGCGTTTGAAACGTGTCTGACTAATAGATCAATGACATGCACGTTACCTGTTGTAACATGAGGGCCTGTTGCTGCTGGAGAAGAACCTGGAGCTGCTGAGGGCTCAGGACTTGCTGCTGAAGGATCTGCTGCATCTGCTGTGGAGTTATCACTTGAGGTGTCATCATAGCCACTGACACTGGAACCTGCGCAAACACAGGAAAAGAAGCAGGCGGTTGTTAAAAACCTTTGCACAACGGTCCACAATAACTGCAGGAAATAGTGCACACAACCGCATATCTATAATGTGCATTCTCTATATCTGCTTATTCCTGCTCAGTTATTCCTGTCTTGCAATCAGCAAGAGCAGCCAATTTATCCAACAAACCTGTGTTCAAATGCAGAAAACTCCAAAACACACCAACATTATGACACCTTCCCAAACTATGAAGGGGTAAGGCAGCCAGGTATGGATCACGCCTGCAGAGTAAACGGCCAGCCATAAACACGCCAACCTCCATCCTCCGACCTTCAGCAACAAAACCCCATCTGAAAAACACAGCGCTCAGCACCATCGGGGATGATCTGCATCCACTGCGATGCCTCTCAGAGCTCGCTGTGTATAAAACATGGCATATATGCCATACCTGAGGACGTGGAACTCATCGTACACGCACGACATGTCATGTGAGAAGATTTCATTAGAGACGCTGTCAACGGCGATCTGTTATTGCGAAGATACAGAGCGCCTGGAGGAGGAGGAGCCACGGTGGAGAACACCCGGGCCTCTAACTAACTCTCAGTAGAAAGGTGTGAGTGTATGACTCCTCAAAACAAGTGATTTGTTGTGACACTGAAAATGCCCCTACAGTTGTCAGGGTGCCTTAATTGCTCCTGTGGCGTCGGGGACTCGGCGTGTGTCTGCACGCTGCCACTCACGGCGATGATGTGCAATATCATTAAAAGCTCCTCTCCTTGACATTTGGTTAAAAAAAAAAAAAAAAAAAACAGAAACTAAGATGTGCTTGACAGTGTTCTGTCTTTGCAACTGTTGCCATGTTTTCCTGATTATTCTCACATGTGCACAAGTGTGAGATAAAATGTGCATAAGTGTATCTCGAGCAGACCGTACGCGTGACAGTACGTCTTCATCAAGGTTACCCCAATTGTGTAGCTACCTTATAGCTAATGACAGCCCTTTGAATTTTTCATGCATCTTCTGAATGTTTAAATTCTCTGATAACTAAATGACACAAATCCTGCATGCATAACACATACAGGACAACAAAGCGGGGGCTATGATGAGCAGACGTTACTGTACATGCAGAGGAAAAGGGCAGTGATGTCAAATAGGACGGACGAGCTTTGATGCTCTGTGACTTTTGTTTAGCGTTGCCACACTACACTGTGTGATGCTCTTCCGGCTTCCAGCGAGTGAAGGATATTTAGCCCCACCCAGGAATAACACACACTTCACCATTCTCATTTCCAGCGCCAGGCATGGGGTGCAAGGAGGAAAATGCAATATTAATTCCCCCCTGTATTATGTCTTAATACGCAGTTCATCTTGACTTTTGCACATGACTTGTCCCGTCATTTGCATAGCCCCCGCCTCCCATTTCCTAATTTCACAGTCATTATCCACTGAAGTCCCTTTTTTTTTTTCTCGAGGCATCGCTAATTTTGATGAACTATTTTGAAGGTCAACCAAGCAGACCTGTCTTTCTTTCTGACATGCAAGAGCCATACATGACCTGATATAAAGCTCCCGTATAAACGACACACTCGCACCCTGCATGAATAAAAAAAGCTTCTATTTTAAAGTTTTACTTTGACTACGTGCGTTAAAAAATGTTCTCCGTTCTTGTTACGCTCTATTTTTTTTTACTATCGCGTTAAAGCTGTAAAAGCGGTCTTATTTTCACATGTATTATCCTTTTGTCATGCCACGTTATATAGAGTCTGAAGTGGAGAAAAGGGAGATTACTGCAAATTAACACAGAGGTTTTACACACTTAACCAGCTCTCTGTAGCTGCCAATTTCATTACGAATGACACAGAGATTTCCGTCAATTTAACCACTTTAATTCTTTACACCTTGGTTGTATATCTCATCATGGTTTCACACTTTGCCTTGTCAGGAGCGTCTGGCTCCCAGTAACTACAGCTAGAGCAGCTTTCTCTGTGCAAAGACCCAGCGAGAGGCTATTACAGACCCCCATTTTATTACCCATTACTACTGAGGTCATTAGCAGCAAGAGGGATTGTATGCTTCTTAACCTATTGATCAATGTAACTACTACCATTTAATCCTGTGCTGAAGGAGTGAAAATCTGCCTAAGACTGGTTCCTATTGAGAGGGAGGGCGGGCGACAGCACTTTAACTGAAAAATATTGCCCTGGCCGCTGTATCATGCCCATTTAACGCAAACACAGGACGCCAGTCGCCATTTAGAGCACTCCCATATGGTGCACTCCCTTATCTCCCGGATAACATCATGACTCCAGAAGATCCACGAAAATATATCACCATCTAAAGATAGTCTAAAAGGAGACTCATACTGGGCTAATAACTGGAGGGATCCACTGAGCCCAGCTCTAATCTACTCTACCAATATGAGGTGTAAGAAAGAGGACATTCTGCGGATGCCAGAAATAGCTCACGTTTATGAATTTCATGAAGGTGTGGTGCTCTCCAGGTGCCTCCCGTACATAAACACTCAGACCTCGAACATTCTCACAAAAGCTGCAGAGTGACTGGAGGCGGTATACTGTACCAGCACAGGCCTGCCGGCCAAACACACACACCGACACGCTTACACACACAGACACACTCTTGCACGAAATCTGAACTGCGGCATGTTAACTGTCACATGAAGGCGCATGTGTCACGTGTAAGAGGAGCGTACTCACGTATGAGTAAAGATAAGTTTACTGATCGACGTGAAAACGAGTTGTAATTAAGAAGAAAATCCAAAAATAAAGAATTTCTTAATTTTAAGAATGACAAGCATGTCAAAATATATTTTTCTTATTTTAATATCACAATTCTCTGTGACAACTCGGACATGCACACACATACAGTGTCAGCCTTCATGTTTGAAGGACACGTACAGACACCGTCTCCTCTTTGTGCATCACCACTCAAGACAAAAAGCATAAAACAATATGATAATCTTATATCGGAGCACAAGCCGCACGTCTGAAAACATTACAGAGCCACTGATTCAGACTTAATGAAGATGCTCCCTGAGCACCCCCTCCCACCAGTAAGGTCAAAGATGGGTGAAAAGGAGTAGGGGTGAACGAGCCGCTTTCTCCGCACTGAGGAATTTAAGATAAAGAGAAAGGAGGGACGAGGAGGTGAATGTTAGTGAGACTGACACGGACATTTCACTGCTGTGAAGGTGCAGCTCGGAGAGAATAAAAAGAAGGGAGAAGGAAGAGGTGGACTATCAAATTTTAATTTCTTCTCCCAGGGGTCATCTTGTTTTGGAGGAGCATCAAATGGAATGAAGAAGTATAAAAGAAATAACAAGCCCCAGAGAAATCACCAGCTCAGTGCGTTTGAAGCTGTTGTTTTACCTTTTGTCTACAGTGGCGCGAGGAAACGAGTTACCTTCCTGACGAGGAGGAGCTGCGTGAAGGTGTCGCAGGATTGAGGATTTCATGGGAGCTATTGTACTTAAATGATGTGTGAAAATAATTAGTTGTAACAAGAGTGGGAAGACTAATATATCCATATCACCCATTCAAGTTGATTGAAATCTCAGCGGTGGAGAGGCTTTTATTTCCCTTTAAGAAAGAGACGCACCACCTTCACACTGACAAAGTTTCCTCTCCAGAAATACTGCATAATAATAATGATAATTTTCTACATGTATAAATAATTAAAAACATACATTTTGTACATAAGATTCTTCAGATAGAGGAGAACTGCCCCTTCAAACATGTGACCTCCATAAAACCTCCCTCGTCATCGACAATCAAGCTTTTTAAAAATATTTACAGCTCAGATAAACAGAATAATCAGAGCCACATTTTGTCTGTTTGCCATGTGCTATATATCAGTATTGGGTGTAGCGGTGTGAGCGGGGTTGACGTTATTTGCAGCAACTGTAAAAACAAAAGTTAAGATTGCATTTTGATTAACTTTTCGACTACAACAAACAGGTTTTTGGCGGAGCCGGTCCCAGTGTCGGGTTTAAACAAACAAACTGCACGGGGGAAGTCGGTGAGCTCTCACCCCAACAATAACAGCTGAGCAGTGTGCTGGACGCTCTTTCCCACCATTGAAGGTGACCATCCATCGCGTGCACCCCCCCCCCCCACACACACACACACACACTCTCACACACACACCAGTCCTCTTCTCTTCTAATTACCTGTTACACAACGACCAGTTTGAATTTTAATTTCAGACAAAATACAAATATACTAATATAAACAATATATAAAATGAATAATGTAGTTTAATGTTATCAAAATGTAATATAATTTTTTATTTAACCTTTATAAAAATATATTTTTTTTATTCATTTTGACATGTGACTTCACGTCCTATCGCTCATTCTGACCTTTCAAGCTCCACCTCCATGTTCACATTTGACATCAACAAATCATTTGAGATCTGAAACCTGGCTTAAACAGTCGAGGGGGGGGGGGGGGGGCAACTGCAATCCTGCACACCAACGTTCACTGTTGTCACCTTTGCCGACTACGTGTTAGAATCACTGTCGGTGTAAATTGCACACTTGTGATCTATGGTTTACCAGCTCTGTGTGGTTATGCAACGATGCACAACACATTATTTGAGTCAGTTGAGATTTAATTAAGATCACAGCCTTTAAATCCCTTTCAAATGAAATTGTAGTCAGAAGACGATGGCTGACACATCCCTTTGCAGATAGTTTTGATTCTCCAGCAGTGCAAAGCTAATCCTTGTTTCCATGACGGCGTACAAGAGAGACACAAATTGTGTTCCTTCTTACGTTGCTTTGTTTAATAACTTGTTTAAACAATACAGCCAATTAATAATTAAAAAAAACAATATTAGAATAATGTCACCACCCTGATGACCCTCCTGTCGTTTCTATGTGCAGCATGTCGATGCCATCGCGTCCCGAAATGTTCTTAAATATATCTATTTTTGCAGTGATGATTGCTGATGATTGCAACCATCCCGACCCTTTAAAAACACATGGCATCTCAAGTGCAGAGTTAATCTTCCTATCTGAAACAGACGCACGCATACTACGAACAGTAACGAGTCTAAGAGAAAAAAAAAGGCTTTTTCAAGTAAAAACATGTTTTAGTCAGGAATAATGGCAGAGAGCAGCTGGTAGCCCTCTGCTCAACTATTCCCCTGTCCCTCCTCTCTGTATTTGCCTGCTCACTCCGGTACAAAGCAAAGACCATCCCTGTAAAAGATACCCCAGCGAGCTGTGGGACGCTGGCGGCTGCCCCCTGTGCCCCCCTCTCCTAGTACACAGCTAATATCTGGTTGCCTATGTCATGGTTTAGAAATGACAGGTGCTGGCAGCCCCTCGCCTTGACAGGCCACTGCACAAATAACGCCCCTGCCTGAAAGGGCTAATGCACTACTAATGAACAATAAATCAACTTTGATTACAAACTGTCAACCCAATCAGCTCGCACTCCAGCTCTCCCAAACTGCGAGTCTCGGCACAGCTGCAGCACAGTGCACACTGCCCTGCTTAGGCTCCGTCTCTCCTATTCAACTATCCGATATCCTCCTCTGCAGCTCTCCTCAATCTATCTGTTTCACTCAACAACTTTACAGCACTAATGCAAGGTGCTGAAACGTTGCACCTCAAAAACAGAGTGCAGACAGCAATACAAGTCATTTCATTAGTTCTATTATTTAGAATTATTGCAGTAGAAATACTTCAGGTTGTAAAAGCAACAGGGAATCAATATCTGTCTTCTGTGGAAAAACTCCAAACTGTCATGTAGGACTCAAAATTCACAGCCAAAAAAAAAAAAGAAACTGACCACAACTTTCCCTCCTTGATGTACGGTGAAGCTGCTTTGTTTCAGGCAAGGACACACACACACAGGCAAGCACAAATATTCACACAGTAACTTTTCATGGAGATACGAGCGACGACATTTGGAGTGACAGCGCGTCTCCAACGTGGTTTGTGGTGACGGTGTCAAATATAGAGCTGTGCCAGACTCTGTCTTAATTCAGTGTGACACGGTGAGGATTAGTCCAGGCCATACCCTGAGAGCGAGCAGAGGCTGACCAACAGTCGTTAACTTATCAAAACAGGCGATAAATACGTGCCACACATGCAGAAGCCTCTCTGCGGATTTTTAAATATATTACAGATAGTCCGGAGCAATAATACAAATTAGCATTATAAACGGAGAGCTGGCAAACACGTCTCCTGTTTCCGAGACATGTCCATAATTCAAACAGCATTCAAAGCTGCAACAGATCCTGCTTAACTGGTTAGCTGACTAACAGCAAAGTAAACAAGACTAAAGAGAGTTCAACGGCAGAGTCACAAAATGCACGTTGACGGTTCGGCGTCTAATATTTGTCAATGAAAAAGCAAAGCGAGGAGAAACTGTCTGCGCTAAAAGTTAAAATGCTTATTTTCATACAACCACCAACAGCACAGAACAACAGACGCACAAAAGCAGCTATTCCAAACAGAACTGCAAAACGTACAATATGTGATCCAGCATATTTACTGCACTGACACCTGCTTTCTGCTTCTAGTTTCAGAACAAGCGTGCATGCTGTCAGTGTCTCAGCAGTTAAGTAAATCCTGGATCACTGCTCCCCTCATGCAAACTGAATGACAAAAATTAACCAATTACAATGATAGAACATCAACAATAGGCAGACAATAAGCCTCCTTTTCTCTTTTTCCCCAGTCAAATTAAATTGTCAAGTTTTTTACACAAGAAAGCTGGCAAAATCACAGAAATCAATCATATTGACAAACCTGACAAACTCCATTTAGCTGGCAGGGTAAACAGAGTGCCGGGCCACGCGGTGTGGAGTGAAGCAGAGCGGAGAGCAGAGCGGCGAGGGAAAGAGAGAGAGAGACAGAGGGAGTGAGCAAGAGAGGGAGGCAGGGAGAGGTAGAGGCACACAGGCAGGCAGGCAGGGAGGCTGAGAACAAGCGCTGTTGTGCTGTGGAGTCTCCAACCTTCCTCGGGATACAGACAGATTGCACGCACAAGGTTACTCCCTGGCTGACAAGATACAAAACTATCCAATCAACCACGCCCTTCTCCACCAATCACAACCAGCCCTCTAAACATAATCAATTCAAATGGGGCCACACAATGGGGAGGTGCGGGCTGGGCTGCAGGTGAACCAGTGCCTTTGAGTGGGGGCCCCTTTAAAAAGAAAAAAAAGACACAGTTGACCCTTTGACCTCTGCTGGGACTCCGGCCGTGCTCTTTAAACAATGGGAGCCTAAAGAAAAGAGGCCCCTTTAATTTAACAACAGATAAGTAAACACAGCTATCCAGTGGAAAGAAAGAAAACTGGGCTAGCTATCAGCCCCTTTATTGTTCTGCTAAATGGAATTGTTTACAGTGCCGGAACAAAGACACAACTCATTTCACATGCGGAAAACAAATGCACAAACAATTCAGGCACTTTGTAGTTTGTTACGTTTCCCAGGCTGAGAGTTTTCCACGTTTCACATTTTTTTTAGGAAAAATAATATATCTATAAGAAAAGCTTGTTTTGCATTCCTGAACTAATGTCAATGTGTACACTCACAGCATCTTAAACAACTAGTTGCAACATACTAAGTCAAGTTTGAGTGGATTTGGTAATAAAATCACCCACAGCAGCATTTTTTCCCCAGTTTTTAACACTTATCCTACAATTTGGCCCCAGAAAAGCTCAAACCACTTACATTAATAGCTAACATTACACCAGCTACCAGGCAATCCATCCAACTCCATCCCAATGAGAGCAATTAGCTGTCATGATATCATCACACTCCTTAACACCCATGTGCACTCAGTAAGGAGCAAAGACAAGGGAGGAAAACAAGACCCTGCCACCTACTGGAGATCCTGCTGAACTGACCGTGGGGGATAGACAGCAGGAAGAAAACCTTCTGTCAACATATGACTTCATGTTCTAACCGAGCACATCCACCACAGCGACTCTTCTCTACATCGAAACATAAGAGAACGGATTGTGCTGCTAATCAGACCTACTTCAGTAATAACAATCAGTCATAAAACAAGATGCTTAAAGCAAGAGGAGGAAAGGCAAAACGGCGAGATTAACACCTCACTTTGTTAATTATCAGGACAATAAACACAGAGCAGCATAAGAGAGCTCTAAAACACACCTCATATCAACCGCTGTAAACCCTTGGCCGAGGATGAAGGAATGTTCGTAGGATGCATTCCAGTCCGCAAACACCCTGGTAAAATAAACAGAGTGGCTGCATAACAAGCCACTGCTCTCGTGTGCTAATAACTACCAACGAGCTCCTCCGAAGCCGGCCTGACCTATATACATTATTGACTGGGACACCTTCAAGTGTCAAAAGTGACAATTCCAATACATATCATGGGGAATAATTAAGTAGCCAGATATGACGAGAAGGTGCTTTTTATTTTCTATCTGACATTCTCGAGACGACTCACACACAAAGACAGACACGCGTGCTGGAAGCGCACACACACACACACACACACACACACACAAACACACACACACAGCGGTTTGGGCTACAGCCACACTGTTCTCCCTCAGCACTCTCCCTGGGGTGGTATGTCGGCGTATTCTCAATAAAACACCTTCTTAGCAGTAATAGGCCACTGTTCTCATTTCAACGCTCCCAAAGGCCTCATGATAAATTTAGCAGACACACAGTTCAAGCTTCTCCTCTCACACACTGTCTTTCTAATCCATTGCCTCTGTGACTGCGCCGTGTAAAATAATTACACATATGTGTCGCTGTGATACACACGCTATATAGATTTTTTTTTTCTTTTTTTTGTGCGTTCGCAGAGAAACAACAGTAACCTTGAGCCTTTAACTGCATCCCCCCTGTGATAGTTTACAGAGAGCGCTGAGCGATTGTCTTCATGACAGAGCGGATGACATTATAAAATACTCCCATTTCCTGCTTTAGTTAGAGTGAAAGTATGAGTTAATGTCTGGTCTGGCCCGGGCTCTGCTCCGCTCCGGCTAAAGATAACGACACAGCTCCGATTACAAAGCCTTCCCAAAACACCAGCGCAGCCAGTGTAGAGGCTGCACCGGCATGCCAACCGATGTCTTTATGGTGCTGCAAGAAAGAAATATAAAACTTCACCGATTCCTTTCCTTGAAGAGGGCACGGATGACCCGGACCATTGTAAAGAGAAAACAAACACAGTCTGTTTCCCTGTGTGTGTGTAAGGTAAATCATTGTTTACTGATGGTGGGCAGGTGTGGGACCTATACAAGTAACAGCTGCTCTATAGCAGCGCTTCAATATGCAACCTGCTCGATTGTTCTTTATATTAATTCAGTTTCGCCTATCGTAGTCAAATCACATATAGTTTCCAAGCTGCAGTAGTGAGAGTGGAGCAGTTGAGAAATTACAAGTTATAAGTTGACACACACACACACAGATGCATCGAAACCACCCGGGTTAGTGCTACATCTGCTAAGACAAAAGGCCTTTGGTTTACTTAACTTTTATAATTATGCACAAAATTATTCAAGATGTATTCGTGTAAGAATTTTAATTTCTAGTGTTAATGATTCTGTTATTGTTTCCTAAAAGGAGCAACTTGTCTTCAGCTGTAGTGACATGATGATATTGTACCTACACTACAATTGATTGAGAGACTGAGGTTGTCACCCGAAGCAGAAGTAACAGAGTTACAGTAAGTCACGCCTGACTCACAGTTTCACCCCGGTCTGTTTTATATATACGGGTTTGGTTATTTACTTTTTAATTTCAGCACAAAAAGAAAAATATTGTTTAGTCAGCACAAATGAAATCTCTCTTCGCAAAATATTTCCTGAGGTGATATGCCAGCTAGTGTGAAACGGGCGCATGTGTTTCGGTACGCTGTGGTGAGTCAAAACAAGAACACTTTGGGGTTTGAGCAACGTCGATTTGAGGAGGTGGGGGAATTTATGCCTCGTCGTGTCTGGTGATAGATTCATCTCTGATTGGAAAAAAAGAAATAATATTAATAAAACAGAAAGGCAGAAGACAGTATTTTTACGAGGCCATAACAACGACTCTGTGAGGGTTGTGGAGGCAAAAATAATTTGGCCGCTGTCTGTGAATGGAGTCTTATCTGAAGTCATAAACAGGTCTGAACAAAGCCCCTGTTGTTTTCAACGTTTTATACAGTAGTTTATTGAATGACGTTATAATATCACACGGACTCTGGGCGACTGTAAGAAAGTTTGTTTGTGGGTGGATACTTGAAGACTCAATCTAGAAGTCTGTAGCAGCAAAAATCTGTATGATTAACTTCTCTTTTGTGGTTTTATTCAACAGGATAAAGGAGAGTAAGAGATGAAGGTGGCTACTCTTCAAAGAGAGTCTTCACTTGAATTTCTTTCACCATAATGGAAAAAATAAACTGTAACAGCAAACCTTTGCAGACCGGTTGCAGCTACAAGGCTGTGAACTCTGATTGTTTACTGTACAATGTCAAACACAAATATATAATACAACATTGAATTATGTTCTGCTGCTGAAGGCCCTGCAGTCTCTAGATCTCGCTGAGCAGGACACGTTTTCTTCTCAAAGCTGTTCAAAGCGTGTGGTGACACACACACACAGAAAAAAAAAACAGCGTCGTGAGTTGATCCTGACTTGACTGCACCTTTCATAGCTGTTAGTGTTTATTAATGCTATGGTTGACTGTGCATCCATCCATCCTTCTGCCCCTCCGCAAAGGGCATGTGATTCACTCCAACAACACACGCTTGACATCAAGATACAGCGCCAGAGGATGACACAGAGTTAAAACAAATTGTAGGGGGAAGTGTGTGTGTGTGTGTGTGTGTGCGTATCTGGGTGGATGACTAAGTGGGGTGGAAAGGTGAGAGGGCCCACTGCTGGAAGGGAAAGATCAGGCCTCAAATAAAAAGTCCTGAAAATGCTACAGTGGCTCCGAGCGCTGTGACTGGAGTCAATTCGACACTCATCGTCTTGGCTGGGAGAGAACTCCCACCGCAGCAGCCCCCCTAGTGCTCGCTTGGCTGCATGGAAGTGGGACAGATGACTTCATTCTGACAGGATTATCCCAAACCTGGTTCTAATCTATACAGTACACATAATACATTTTTACAACATGACAAGGAAAACAAGCTGGGGAGAAGAGGCGGCCTGATCCCGGGGTTCCGTCGGTGCCGCGCTGATCACGTCTGACAGATTGTGTCACCTCAGAGCGACCACGTGTCAAAATTAGATTTCATTTACGGTATCACCCGGAGACTTTTCAGAAACACAAAGAGATTAACCCCCTTTTTCAGAATCACACACATGACTGGTGAATTACGGGGGTTTTTACTGTCGGAGCCACGTAACAGACTGACAAGGAAGCTCTTACGAAGGATGTTTGACTCCAACGTTGATGGAGGCGTCTCATCCTTGAAGCACAGACAGCAACGTAACGTCAAAAACATCTGTGGACTTCAGCCACAACAGTTAAAAGAAGAGTCTCCTCCCGCTCCATGTAAACAACCTGAGCATTTTAACTTTAATAGGACCGTTAATCTCGTGAGCATTCGTTAATTGAATCAAAGCTTTGATTCGGTGAGTGTTTTGGGAGTTTGCCAACGTCGCCCCCTCTCTCCCTCTCCCTAATGTTGGCTTCCTTACTATAGTCTATTTCTAAATGCTTCAGATGTATGCAAGTCGATATCAAAGAATACAAATACATTACTGTTGTCTTGGCAAGGTTTCCCTTCTGTAAATAGAATCTTAATCTCACAGCGGCTACCCCGCAGCATAAATCCAGCCTGGCGCTCACTGTCACCTCGCCAGTGGGCTACCACTGCTGTGCCACTTCGGGCCGCTGGCCGACTGGGCTGCAGGAACACCTCAAAACGCTGCCTCAGATCACCCTGCAGTACTGGCTGAGCTCCAGCTGACAGCTTCAGCCTCATGCTCTAATGACTTACAGATTGGAGCGCTGTGGTATACATGTGTCAGGACAATGCCATGGACCTACTGCAAAAACAGTAGGAGAGGGAGAGAAAGAGAGCCGGCGGCCTCTCCTTGTCCTGTCAGCAAGAGGCTTGGCCCCTGGATTGTGTCACATCACGCTTCCCCCCAACAGACCACAAATGAAGGATGTGAAAAGCGAATGCGAGGAGGCGGGGCGTCGGAGGGGCATTCAACAACTTAAAAGGCTTTCATCCTGTAAACTGAAAAGACATTATCTTTTGACCTGGAGATGCCCTCTCTGAGGCTTTACACTGGGAATTCACAACACAAAGAGAGAGAAAGAAAAGTAGAAAAAAAGTGGAAAATCGGGGGAAAGATGAGAAAAAGAGTGTGAATTGTGACTCGCAACGGTGGAAGAATAGATAAGAAAATTGTCTGCTGGCACAGTTTGGAAATGTATGATTAGCAGTTTCTCTCTGTCGAAAGAAAAACACGTGATTGATATCTGAAATGATAAAAACGCTCACTGCAACACTCATCGGAAGAGACGTCACTATATAGAACATTAACAGTCAAACACAGGGCAGATGATCTTTTAGCTTCCAGTAGCTGACAAAGAGGCTCCTCCCACTAAGATGGAGCTCTGAACAGCATGCACAGGGATGTTTCCTTTTATCTTTACGCCTTTCTTAAGGAACCAGACGATTTCAGCTGCAAGTCAAAATTGCTTCTTAAGTATATTAAATGTCTAAATGATCCACCTGGTTCTCCTCAAACTGTCCACTCACATATTCTCATTCTCATTAAAATCACTGCGGACAGAAACCGGTTAATGACACTGAAGTGGATCCCACACAGGGAACATCAGGCTGCTGCCGGCCACCTCGCACCGGACCACTGACATGAATAAAGGTGGCCAATCTCAGGCTCATTCCAGGATCACAAATACATGTAATCTGGGCATTACGCTGATAGCAGAGACAACATGTTGACACAACATCTCCAGCACAGCTGAACGCTGCCTAATCCCCTCTAGGAGGTTGATACCTTCCCAGGATCCCTGGCAATGAAGCGTAGTTATCCAGGTTTGCGAGCTTTATTTCCCCTCCCCCCTACCTTGATGCTGGTGGACTATCGGCAAGGGTCCGACAGTGTTGTTTCTAATTACCTATTTCTCCACTCCTGATCCTGCGGCTGGCATAATTAGTTACCTGGGGCTGCAATCCAATTTGAAGTGATGACAAGAAAGTGATCCATGAAAAAGTAATAAGTTAAATCCAATTTCAGCCTGCCTCTAATTAAATGCACATGGAACTAATGAGTCAAACCGTACCATTTCACTGATAATGGTAATTAGCGGGGTGGAAGATGCTGGCTCTCGTCGTCGTGCCACTGTAGGTGTGAAGTGCTAAAGGTAAAAGCAGCATGGATTCTTTTAATTACACATGTCATTCTGTCAATGTAATTTACTGGCTCTTTGACCAGTCAAGTATGTTTTGCTGCTTTGCAGCCTGCGTAGCAGCTGTTTGTATATCTAGTCTGATTAAAGCGCCTCTAGGCTGGTGAGTATACAGCGGAGGCATCTTCTACCAAAGGCGGGGGTAGGCGGTGTAGGGGTGAGGGGTTGTGGGGGGGCAGCCCTGTTGGAGATATAAAACCAAAGAGCCATTTAATGCAGATCAAGGATTCTGAGGCTTGTTTGACTCATATTTTTTCCCCCTTTACTACTCTCTGCAGCCATTTTTTTTTTTTCAGATGTTCCGACTATATCGTGCTTCATTATTTTTGACTTGAATAAGAATGAATTGGAAAGTGAGTCACATCTCCAAATGAGTAAAAGTCTCTCTGCACATCTCATATGCCTAATGGGAAGACCGCTGAGATGAATGCAGCCTTGTCCACAGATCAGGTGCTTTTATGGGGTGTCAGCTTACTACACGGCCTCATAATTGTTGGATCATGTCTTTTGATGACCCAGTCCAGCTCAACAGCAAATCATTATCTAGACTGTGTGATGGAGATTGTGAATGTTCCGTGTGAATGGGGCTCCTCAAAGCGCAGGTTTGTTCTTAAAAGAGGAAGTGAGATGAGAGTCGGACTCTAATGTTTTTTTTAAAAAAAAAGAGTGTTTGTGAGCCGGAGATAGTGCAGTAAAAAAAAATAAGAAAAAGAGTCTCACCACCGGAAAAAACCACGAGGAGAAAGAAACAAATGGGATACATGCTGGTACAGAACGGCCCACTGATGTTTATGTATGAACACTTGAGCATAATTGTGTGTGCATACGGTTAGGATGTATTTAATTAGCACAACATGAAATGTTAGGCTTTTTTTCCTAATGACAGTTTTAACCAAAAAAAAAAAAAAAATGTATCCTACGAAATTAGGCAGTTTACAGTTCTAGTTAAGATACCACAGAAAGCGTGTGCTCTTTCAGAAGAACCGGGCAGGAGAGGGGAGGGGAAGGGGGGGTGGAAAGGGCCCGACTCTCTTTTCAATAGCTGAGTGACAGCTTGGCCAAGCTCTCTGTATACATTAATAAATTAGAATTTTAATTTTGTCTTTGTCTGCAGGAGATGGTCTAGTACTTCACTATGTACCAACAACTGGCTGTACGCTGGAATCTGCCATTGTGGTCCCCCTCTGTTGACCTCTGCAGCACAATTCCCTGCCAGGCTAGGGAAACTGTTTAGTTTGATCCTTTCAACTTATTTGAATCCTGACAAATATGCACACAACCGAAAGGTCATCACAGTCATATTTCATCCTCTGGAGCTATTGCGAAGACATCTGCACAACAAAGAGGCTTTTTTTCCCAACCTGACATTGGAACTAGCTGCTACAATAGCTCATTAAAAAGGGCCCCCAATGGGATAGTCATGGTATTAAATATTATATATGTACACACATAGAGAATAGGGCCTCCGTATTAATTACCAAATATGCCCTGAAGTCGTTTCGCAATTTCACACTGACACAAACAACCGCTGCTGGTTAAACAAAGATATACATCTCTGAGGCCGCTGATCTGGAATCCACGTTAATATTGCATCAGACACATAATGTTTATCAAAATGAAAAGCACATTCTTTTATCACAAAGGCTCTATAATAAATTTCTTTACCTGCCAACCCTCTTAACCTCCCCTCCCCTCTCCTCCCTCTTTAATCCATTTCCCAGCCCGGCACCTGCACCACCCGCCCCTCCGGTGGGCTGCTCTACAGCACCCCCTACTGCCGGGGGCAGGGACCTTCCTCTTTTATTTCTGGTGTGTGTGTTTGTGCAGGGCAATGATGCAAGGAAAAGACGGAAACATGGCGCTTCCTTCGCATGGGCAGACTCACTTCTCTGTGGGAGGAAAGTTGCTCTTTCACTTCTCCCTTTCCTACACTCTGATGCCCAGACTTTCTCCAGGATGTAAAACCTCTTAATCTAAGTAAAGCAGTACATCAAAAAACAAGGTCCGACCAGCCACACATGCTGGTGTGTGGCTCTCATGTGGTCCAAACTGGCCACCTACATTTCTTCCCCACGGTGTTCATTTCTGCACACCGTGCGACATGTGAATGTGTTTGTGCGTGTGTGTGCTGGTAAATTACACATAATACGTGCGCGTACGTAACTGCAAATGTTGCACTGCCTATTATAATTTCCTGTTTGTGAACTAGTGCTGTGCTTTTCTCACACACACTGTGTTCAAGAGAGTGTCGCATTCCTTTTAAGTTCATTTCATTTTTTTGTTTTTCACTTGAGCAAACCATCACTTCAACTTCACCCAATCATACGTTCATGAATAATAGAGTGTCTAAGTGAATATATTAACAGTACCTGTAGGTTTTGCTGCTTGTCGTTGGCTTTAGGGGACTTGCGTCCAGTGTTTTGCTGCTGCTGCTGCTGCTGCTGGAGAAGTATCTGCCGAGCCACCTGGAGCGCCTGAAAGAGAGAAATGTGTTAAAATTATTTGTATAAAGCCCGATAGAAATGCTCCAAACAAGAAAACACATTGATGCCTTTGATTCAAGCAGGTTTCTCCACAAGGGGAACATTGATCCGACAAACGTAAACACAAAGAGAAGATATCAATCCTGATAAGTTTGCAGCAAACACAAATTGTCAAAGGCACTTATCAGCCTTCTGATTATCCTTTAACTTCCATCTAGAAAGACAATAAACAGCCTTATGACTGCTTCAAATATCTGTTAAAGGACGTGGCCTTCTCAGTGGAAAACAAAATACTGTGCAGTCACATGTTTATTGCTCCAGCTACTCCCTTTTCCCTTACGATAAATAATCAAACATGCCATCCAGAGCAAACAAAGCTGGAGAGAGCCGGGGGAAAAAAAATACAGTGCTCTTGAAAAACGGTCAGCGATACCAAGAAAAGCAAGCGTTGTGTTCCCACAGTGAACTGGCCAGGCTCACACCTCCACCAGTAAACCATCTGGGTAAATAACTGGCTTCATTCTTTCCATGATCCTCAGACGATTGCTCCCACAATTAAACAAACAGTCGGGCTACATCTGAGCTCATCTCACAGACGGTCGATCTATAATTGGTCCTTGTCAATTATCAGAAAAAGATCGTAACTTGTAAAAGTGTTGTAATGTTTAATGGGAGGACAGTCAAAGAGATAAAAAAAAGTTGGAGAGGTTGAAAGCGGTGTGTGAAGTAGTGAGAGAAACCTGTGTGAAAGGAAGATATCTACGGCTCAGTGGAAGGATGAAGAGATAGAGGGAACTTTGTGAATCAATCTCGGTCAGGAAATACTTTAAGACGGAGGAGGGAGAGAGTCAGAAGGAGTCGGAGCTAACAGCTGTATGATGGTCAGAGTGTGGGTGTATGTGTTGACCCTCCCAAACACATGGCTGTCGGATTACATCATGAGGCATAAATATGACCACAGTCTACAAAGAGGCCACACTCCTGGCACTTCACCACGCTCCGGTTTGAACTTCATGAATTCTACTCCTCTCTCCGTCTGCCCGTCTTCCTCTGAGCGCTCACGTCGAGATAAAATCCCACTTCAGTAACATATTTAATTCTTCACGCCGAATTGTGCGGCGCTTTGAAATTTGTGGAGGGGAACCACCCCCCCCTCGCGCACGCAAGTACACTCATAAAGTGTATGAATTGAAACTAAGAACGATGAGCAAACTTCACTCCCACACATGACGCCAATATTTACATCTTACAGTTGATGCATTAGGTGTCTAATAGGAAACATTATGTTAAATAAAAAGCTGGCAGGGGATCAGAGAAGTACTAACACGTGTGATACTGAATGTGAGGTGGCTTTTCATCAATTAAATAAAGACTGATATTGGAAATAGTAAACATTTTAAATTGTATTTAGAAATAGAAAAAAAATATTATGAAAAAAATCATAATGTAAACTACATTTTGAGTAATTAAAGAGCTGCTAAAACAATATTAATAGTATTATTTAACTTTGTCTCCTCTTTGTTTCCTCTGCAATCGGTGGCATGTTGATTCTCAAGGTTCAGGGGTGGAAGTCTCTCCGGTCTCGGTTGCATCGCAACGTGAATTCAGACTATAACCGAATATAAACATCTGTGTCAGAATTGTTGTCAATTTTCAAATTTTTCTAAAAAAGGGCAGCAGACAGATATTACACAGGCTGGAGTTGTCTCACAGTTCATCTTCTAGAAAAGGGAGCGGTTGCACACTTCTTTTTTTTTTTTTTAATATGACTGAATAACAATCCGAACACGAGTATATTGTGAACTTTCTACACTGTCGCTCGGAGACACAGAAACAACAGAGCGGCTACAGAAACTGTGCAGTAACAAACGAGACCGACTGATAACACTTACTGCTGAGAGAAAGAAGCTCCGTGTGCACTCGACAGCCAAACAAAAGACCAGATAAAGGAGTCAATGAGTAAACCGGGTGAGGAAGCAATGACATACGTGTCTTTGAATGTTGATGTACTGAGGATACCGGTATTGATTAAATGTTTGCTCACACACAGCATCATAACCACATCAAATATACAATATTACATATAATTACTACACAGGCTGTGGTTCCATAAGACATCACCACAGCAATACGACTGCAGCGTGTCCGGGATATATTCAACATTAATGGACATATGAGTCAAATAGCAAATAGCATAACATTCAATGACTTCATAAGTGGAAGAACAATAATAAGGAAATTCATTTGAAAAAAGGTTAAGGCGTGGCATGACGGGAACACTGATACACAGAGCTCACTGTTTTCTCTTTCCCTGTATGTGATGACACATGCTGTGAAATTTGTGTGTGTGTGTACGTGTGTGTGTGTGTGTTGGTTTACAACCGAGGGTGTTGGAACAAAAGACAGTTGAGTCAACAGGATATGATAGGAAGTTAAGACAGTAATGGATGACGAGGTGCATTTCTGGGAAACCTTCCTTCACTGTCATCTTCATTAAAATAAGAAGCAAAGTCAGAAAAAAGAGGCTGCAGACTCCTCAGTGATCAGCAAACACATGCAGGTTTAGAGGAAGTGATGACACCACGATTACACGCAACTCTAAAACACTGTGCTTTTATAAAGCACATTCATATTCAGATGTCAAATATGAGTCTACTGTGACAAAGGCAGGAGTGCTGATGTAGTCCGTGCTCAGATGTTCTAGTTATCCCACAAGTGCCGTATCTTTGTGAAACAGAGGAGTCACATTACAATTAAAACATGACGGCATGTTGCAATTTCAGACGCAAATGGGAGAATTCACACAGCCTCCTTCCATTCATGTCAGCTCCATAAAGTTGTCCTTCCAATTAACGGAAGGGCAATAATTATGTGATCGTGCACTTGAAAACACAGTTATGATCATCTTGACACGGGCAAATTAACTGGAATCTCCTCGCAGCCTGACGTGCCTACATATATTGTTTTGGTTTGATAACTCGGCTGTGCTGTGAGGCCTGTTTTTGGCTGAGCACGTTGCTGCTGTCGGGCCATCGAGATGCCTAATGTTGGCGTAGAATAGCTGATGGTGAACTGTCACTGTGGTGCTTTCACCACCTGCACCACCTCCCCTCTTTCAGAGCCCCCTCGCTTCCTCCTGCTCTGGAATACATCTTCCTTTGATCCCCCATTCAAAGGTACTGGACACCTGAAGAGACCATTCAAATCTGAGAGCCTCTCCAGACAAATGTGATTAACTGTAAACTCATGATGGACACACGGCATCAGTAGTGCAGCGAAGGAAGACGTACAGTCCTCGTCTCCACACGTCGTCTCGTATGTATATTGCTCCATGTACGTAGTAGGTTCTTGTGTTATGGCCGAGTGTGTTGGTGTGACCGACTGAGAAAGTTCATTAGTACCAGTGTGAGATAAACCATAATCCATTAAACGTAACCTG